>JANUSC010000535.1:0-91480 GCA_025200525.1 Camellia lanceoleosa
AAACATTCACTATAATTAGTCTGCTTTTAAGAGTGAGTGGAAGTTAAAGTGTTTAGCCCAAATTTGTAATTATAGTGGCAAGGTTTTTTAGCCCTGCCTCGAGATAAATTTATCAGGTATTAGCTCGATCACATGTTTAGATTGTGACACTTAGTCTCGGGTGGGGTTCACCCAAGTTAGTACAAGTAGGTTTTTAGCTCTCAAGTCTACATAAAGCTTATTTTTGATCAAAGTCAAGTTATTGTCCCAAGCCAAAGGTTCAACTGCTATGAGAGTTCTTCCTAGGGCATGAGATCTCGGGGCACTATAGTAATTATAGGCTTGTTTTAGTGGGTAACAATACTAAAGGCACTATTTCAAGATTCCGTGATATTTTTATAGTACTAAAATGCCAAGAACATGAAGAACACCGTGAACATTTCATCTAAACAAAATAGAAAGAGCTAGAAACTTACTGGGGTATTGAGCGGAAAGAGTCCTGACGTTAAGACGCAGACGTCAAGGGCGTATCTCAAATGCATTTACGACAAGAGCGAGGTGGTGATGTGGTGTTATCAAGAAACGGTAGGAGCTATGAAGCTCAAAAGTGGGAGAGTAAACGAGGGTGAATGAATGAACAGTGAAGGTGATTGTTCAAGAGGTATAAGCTTTATATGTAATGGAGACAAAACGGCAGTATTTTTTAAATTTTTAAGGGCAAGCAGGTGACGGCGCCACAAAGGAATTGGCTTAATCAATGTGTGCTACGTGTCCTAGTAAAGACACGACGCTAGGAACGGGAAGACTAAGCAACGACCCATTTAGCTCCGAAACCGAGCGTATCATAGCTCGCTTGTTAAGTATTTCAACTCGGCCGCTGGAGTGTTTTAGCACTACCGAAGACAATAATCTCAATCATGCTTCAGAGACGTAATTAAGGGTAATTGAGAGAGTAATTTCTATAAGTAAATTGGGCACGAGCCATGGGTCGAGGTGGGGAGTTATGACAACCCTAAGATTAGGCCATTTAGACACCAAGCCGCTTAGAGGGTCCTAGGGCCTTGACTGCGTTGCCTAGAGCTAGTGTGACAACCACGCCCCAATTAAGCAAATTAATTATATAAATTATAGGTTATGTGGTTATGTGTTAATTGTGGATTATGTACCATATGATATATGTTTGCATTGATTGGTATTGTATTGTTATTATGAATAGATGCGATATGTATGAGTTAAACCCGTCTCGATTCACTAATTTTGTCAAGTTGGCATGAAGTAATTGAATAGGAATTAGAGCCTAATCCACATTAGGATAATTAAATTTAGTTTGCTTTTATGTCATAAAATGATGAGATTAATTTAATTTAAATGAAGTTCATTTTAATTAATTTCTAAGCCTAATGAGTATAATTAAAGAATTACTCATAATTTGAACACAATTAAGCTTACATGTGTCCTACTCACCAAATAGTTGATTATATCGATGGGTCTTCTTCATCCCTTAAGCCAGACATGTAGAGAGAGTGTGAGTCATTTTGAGAAGAGAGGGAGAGAGAGAGAGAGAGCCCAAGAGAGTTCAATAAGAAAAAGAAAAAGTGAAGAGGAGCCTATGGAGCTTTTGAAGATCAACTTAATTCTTCATAATTCATTCATTCCGTAAGAATTCTTTCTCCACAATCTTAGAAAGTTGAAGGATCTTGCTCATAACTTATGGAAATTCTAGATTAGCCAAGAACATATAAGTTGTGGACTCGCTCTTTTCACGCCCCCACCTTTCGAAAGTGGTTTGAAAAGAACGCCCCACAGGGACTCGCGGTTCTCAATCTAGTCTCATAAGTGCAATGAAACTAATAAACGCCAAAGAGTCCAACCGCAAATTGTTTTGAAAATTGATTTGAATCAAAAGTGCCAAAATTGGAACCGACGGTTAGATATAGAGTCGCCACCTAAATATTTTATTTTTGGAAAATTTAGGAAATTCTCGACTCATGCTAAAGGGTACATGTCCGTTATCACCAAAGTTGCTCTCGCTTAAAATGAGCACTCGCTTGTCCGATCAAAGATCGCCTCTACTACTTATGATATGTTCTTTTTATAAACCTTATTGTTCTTGTTGCGATTATTAATCTAACCTTACTAGGTGATGCGCAGCATGCAAGCATAGATTACATCGCAAGAATTAGAACATTTCAATTCATGTTTGTTTATGAAAATGGTTTGAATTTACACCCTCAAGTGGGCTTAAAAGATACAGATTGCCACCACACATAGTGGCTTAAAACATGATTTGCCACTCAACAAAGCGGCTTAAAACTCACATTCGCTGAATCGCTCCAATTCAAAAACAACAAAGCCTTCATCCACGTGCATTCATGCAGCTTTAGCAAATAAGAACATAGCCTCATAGCAAGCATGCAAATATGGTAACATGACAATCACACTCATGCAGTATACTAAAGCATAAACTTACCGAGTACTCCAAACTAAAACAAAAACTAGTTAGAAAAATGCATGATCCTAACTATGCAAGATGCCTAATGCAAACATATGTAATATGAAATTAATAGGCTTGGCTACTAATATGACATTTACAACACATTGATAGCATGCTTCAAAACACGCCTTCAAAGAAGTATTGAAATTGCAATGCAAGCTTTGAATGATGTGCCGAGCCTCGTGCATACAAGACAAATGAATGGATGCAAACATGCAAGCATAAGGTATGCTAATTGAAAATGTCCCTAATCTAATCATCAAAAAGCGATTAAATAAAAGTGGAGAAAGACGCGGGGTTAGAAGACATGCACACACGCACGCATGCTTATTACAAAGATTATGCCTCGCTAAGGGGGGTCTGAATGAATAATTGGCTAACGGCTAAGCTAATTAGTACAAAACAAAATAAAGAAATAGCTAAAGCTAAACTACTTAACTATTATAACAATCAATTAACTAATCTAAGCTAATCAAATACATGTTGCGCTAATTAATTAAACTAAATTAATTAAGTACAAAACAAGCTAAAAAAATAACAGTAAGCATGTTGTTCTAGCTAGTTAAACTTGAGATGCATCAAATGCACATGCGTTCTCGCTTTTCCACCTTGAATGCCATCGCTTCCTCGCTGATTGCCTCCTGCTTGCATAGTTGAATTTTGGTATGCCGAAGGGCACTGCTCAAAAGTACATCGCTATCGGGCTACCACCAATAGAGGCTACTAGCCATGTGCTTGTTAAGCAAAAAGTGCAATCGCCAAAGAATCAATGAAAGGTCGTTTACTATCGGTATGGCCCGGCCACCGATGAACAACTTCATTCTCGCTTGAAGACAAGATGCAATTTAAGCACCAAAGTCAAGCCAAATCAAGCCAAAATCCACTTTAGAGCTCAAGAAGGACCTCAAGAGACATCACCCAAGGTGAGAGAGTTTGGTTTAGGGTTAATGTGCAAAAGTGTGAGAAACCAGACTTCGCATACACAAAATAACAAGAGAGAGAGGAATTCTAGAGAGAGAGAGAGAAATTTTTGTCTTCAAAATTTTCTAACCCTCTACATGCAAAAGAAGGGTCATATATATAGAAAATACAAATTCCTTCACTAAGATCCAACACACAAGTGTTGGAAGATGCATCAATCAGGCAAACAACCGCACAAAATATCGTAAAATATTCATGGAAACACCGCTGGCTGGTTAGTCATCGATGATGGCAAGGGTCTATTGGTGGTGGCCAGTATTAATGGTCGACAATGCCAAAAAGCCATGGTCGGTAGTCTTAAAAATGGTTTTCAAGAAGTTATCACTAACCTCAATTTGAAAGACCTAAGCATGGTCCAAAAACGAGGTAAAAAGATACAGGTTTGGAAAACTCAAACTTCAGGCATTCTACCGCTGACTTCAAGTACTAAGGAGCTCAAGAAGGACCTCAAGAGACCTCACCCAAGGTGAGAGAGTTTGGTTTAGGGTTGATGTGCAAAAGTGTAGAGAAACTAGACTTCGCATAATAAAATAACAAGAGAGAGAGGAATTCTAGAGAGAGAGAGAAAAATTTTGTCTTCAAAATTTTCTAACCCCTCTACATGCAAAAAGAAGGGTCATATATATAGAAAATACAAATTCTTCACTAAGATCCAAACCCACACACGCAGTTGGAAGATGCATCAATCTGCGTAAAACACCGCACAAAATATCGTAAAATATATGCTAAAACATCGTCAGTCGGGTCGCCATCAAGAATGGCCTAAGGAAGTTCATTGGTGGCCGGTCAGTACATTAATGGCCGACAGTCAAAGCTCATGGTCGGGCAAATGAAAAATGGCCATCTAAAGCATCACTAACCTCAATTTGAAAGGACCTACATGGTCCAAAATGAGGTAAAAAGATACAGGTTTGGAAAAACTCAAACTTGTGGCATTCATCATGACTTCAAGTACTCAAATGAGCAATCGACTCACCACCAATTGTACCGCAAGATCATCCAAGTTCTTAAAAGGTCACAAAAATAGGGTGTCTACAATTACCCCTCTTGACGTAACTTGGAGTCATGAAATGACGGAGGAATGTCAAAGTCCCGAGACGCACCCATTTTGACAAGGCCATAAGACTTGGACAGACAATCAAGATAGCAATAAAAGGTTGTGCTCGCAGGCTGCCAGGGCAAGATGCAAATAACATGCATGATGCAAGAACATAACTTATGATCATGCAATGAAGTACCATAATGAAACATTTAAATGCAAACGTTATGCAAAAATGCTACAAAGAATCTCATTACATGAAAAGAAGTGAATAAATATGAACCAAACCACCTTTCATGCGTGTAAACGATGTAAGAAAATTATGCAAGCTTAACTACGATCACATAGGAAAGTGCAAAGAATAACACAATCTATCAAGCGCACCGAGGTTTTAAATAAGATCCTAACGCTGCACGCGAAGGAGGAAGGGATGATGTGAACACAGGACACACCTCAATGCTTCTAACCAGAAAGTGGTGATAAATATCAACACGCCTAAATATTTGTAACCAAAACAAGGAGTGGTATAAGCATTGAACTCGTCCAATGCTTTTAACCAAAGCATCCTAACGCGTCAGCACGAAGAGGAGAAGAGAGCAAGCAGTAAACACCGGCGCATTCCTAACATTTCTAAGCATCCTAACGCCATATGCGAGAGGAGAAAGGAGTGGTAAACACCTAACTCATCCGAATGCTTTTTAACCAAAGAGAGGAGTGGTATAAACAATTTAACTCATCCCAATGCTTTTAACCAATGGAGGAGTGGTATAAACATCGGAACTCGCTCAATGCTTCTAACTAAAACATGGAGTGGTGTAAACACTTAATCTCATTCAAATGCTTCTAACCGAAACAAGGAGTGGTATAAGCACCGGAACTAGTCCGAATGCTTCTAACCAAAGCAAGGAGTGGTGTAAACACCGGGCGTACCCTGAATGTTTATAACCAAAAGGAGTGGTGTAAACACCAGAACTCCTCTAAATGAACCGTACATACAATATCGTGATTTGTATAAGAAAGCAACTCAACAGGCATAACACAATAAGAGTGCATATTCTATGTAGGAGATTAAAAGCAAATTCTATGCGAGAGACGAGCATATTCTATGCAAAAGTACAAAATGCATGTTCTATGCAAGGGACGAGCAAATGTATGTTCTATCCAAGACTTAACAATCATGGTACAATGTTAGGGACATGCAACACATGCGAAAAACAAAACTAGAGTATATTCTGCGGTAACGAGAACTAGAACGCGGATCATCACATTCGAATGCGATTCTATGCAATAGTATAAGATGCATGCAAGAATCAACAAGAGAAAATGCATGCTCAATGCAAGATCAACAAAGATGTTTTATGCAAAGACCAAATACATGCTCAGGCAAATGGGAAACAAAAGTACGCTTCTAGGCATAATGGAAGAGTGAATGCACACTTTATGCAACTAAAGTAAGAGCATGTTCTATGCAATAGTTATATGGAACGACGCTCCATGTGGCAACAAATAGACACATATTCCACGCAATAATAAAACACATTTAGTAAGATCAATTCAAGAACAACTCCCGATAGACCTCTAGGAAGAGTCAGATATATTAAAGGATACACCTTGCTTATGCCGATGAGCAATGAACATCGCACTGGAAGTGCGATCTCGAGCCTGCAGGACATTCTCAACCAAACACCTAACATTCTTCACTTTTGAAATCCAAGGACACAAAATGCACTAAGGGACACATAGAAAACTCTGACACCGCTGCACTAGAGGAGCCTGCCACCGCCGGCCACCAAGGTACCTTTGTCGGCCACTGGTGGTGCCTTGCCACCACCGATGGCTCCGCCAAGGGCAAAATGGTTTTTGGCTTGGGTCTTTAAGTATAGGCCATGGCACTTCATTTCCTCACAACCCCATGTCCAATTTCCTTCCTTTCACTCTAGGTGCTCCTTCTCTCTTAGATCCGCGCTTTCACGCATTTTTCAACACCCTACACAAACTTTATTCGCTAAATCCTCCTAGTTCTATTCACTTTGAACCAATTAGAATTTGATTTCGATGCTTCTTTCCTCATTTCCACCATTCTAGGCTCATTCCCCTCGAGTTTCTCTCGAGTTCTGTGCACTTTTCCTGACTTTGACTTTCTTTGACTTTTTCTCTCTCCTAGGGTTGACTTTTTTAAAGTTTCACCATTTTCTTCAGTTTTCTTTCACTTTCACCTATCTCGCACCCTTTTCGGGGATGGCAGATGATCTTTTCTCATGATAGGGCTCCTCTGGAGCTTCCTCAAGTAGATTTCGAGGCGGACTTCTAGGCCGAGCCAGAGCCATTACTGCTGGGTATATGCCCTTATGATTCTGCGAGATATCATCCAGAGACACACATAGAACCCAATCGCAGTATGCATCGATCTTTTCACTAATTTTGGCAGAGGATGCACCAAAGGACCTCCTATTGAGGGTGCCATCGCTCTCATTTATCTACCATCGCCGCTGAGGTACGAAAACTATTTTTATATGCTCCTACCTTTAACTGCTTGCATTTCTTGTACCGCTTTCATCTATATAATCGCTTCATACACCGTGACGATCTGATTGTATTTCATGCATTGCCACAGGGCGGGACCTACGCCTTTAGGGGCTACGGTACGACGACTTCCCGAGATTGGTATGGTGAGCTCCCAACCAGGGTTCGTGACATCATTGATGAGGCAGGCTTCGATCTCTTCGCCCAGCTTTGACTCGTTATAGCGAAGTCGTTTTCTTAAGAGCACTGGTGGAGAGGTGGTGGGACACCACCAACTCCTTTCACTTTTCCATCACGGGGGAGATGACGATGACTCCCTACGACTTTACCATGATTACTGGCTTAGGCATAGGAGGTGATCCGATCCTCTCGACCCTGATATGGAGGAGTGGGAGGCAGCATGGCTCGAGCTGCTTGGGCCACATCCATTGATATCCCGGGCAGGCATGGTGCGATACAACTAGTTTCAGGAGTAATTCAGGGGGAGTGAGGCCGAGGCGATTGAGGAGATAGAGCAGTATGCAATAGGCTTTCTCATGTTCATCTTTGGTACCACCTTGTGGAACACCGGGTTCAGATTTGCCGAGCACCTTAGTGGTGCTCCTCGAGTTCGCTTTTATGATTGGGGCGTAACCTACCTCACCATACTATACGTAATGCATGAGCTCTGCCTGGCCCTGGAGGGACTTTGGTTGGAGGCTACCAAGTAGCTTGGGAGTTACACATCTCAATTCCTTCTTTACATTTTACATTTTCGCTTCAAGCATTTCTTGTTTATATTGGTTTCATACGTATGCTTTCTCGCTTTGCACTTTCTACATCTGCTCATACCGCATTGATAATATACACACTTCCACATTCTTCCTATAGTTATGGGTCTACGATACTTCCACCTCGCTTCGAGCTCAGAGATGAGGTGCCATTAATAAATTCCCCATTTCTAAGTTATACGACGACTTCGCCAGAGGACTCATGAAGTCCTTCATGTTTTTCCGCCAAGATTTCGACATGGTCGCTACAAGACGAGGTAAATTCCGAGACATAGTTATCATCATGTTACTTTACAACCTGCTTTTGATCTACACATTAGCAACTAATAGCCACTAACAATACATTCATTTCCATTTTAGATCACATGGCAGCCCGGGCAACATGATGCCGCCAGGCTTCAACCGATACATCGAAGCTCGAGGCATTTCTCAAAGATCACATTCTTCTTGAGGGCCCAATTTGCCGAGCTTGGTGTAACGACCCCACCACGTATAATGATTACCACTTAGTTAATTAAGAATATTTGGAGTTTAATTAGTCATTATGAGAAGTATTGAGAATTATGAGATTTAGAATCTATGAGAATTATTGGGCCTAATTCATATGGTTTTGTCAAGTATTTATTTTGAAAGTCTAATGGTCAAGGAGGTAAAATTAATGAGTTTAATTAAATATTCGATTCAATTTAGTAAAATTGGGATTTGATTAATTGGGTCCAAATTGAAATTAATTAAATTAATTAAGTTATGAGAATTGGAGAATTATGATTAGTTTGAATTAAATTTATTTATGAAATGTCCAATTTGAATATGTAATTTATTGACGGAATTTGGAGTCCGATCGTAAATCGAAGGCCTAAATGATTTGAGAAATCAAAATTGATGATAACAATGAGTTTAATTTAATATTTGGAGCCTCTTGAGAGTTTGATTAAAAATCGATTCGTATTGATAAATTTAAATATAATTAATTGGGCTTTAAAGGAAATCAAATTAGACTAATTAAATTAAGTGAGATTTGTACTTAGTCATGATTAATTGCTAGAATTTTACATAACTAATTAAAATTAGAGATGATTAATTAGGCTAATTGTAATCAAACATCAATCTCAATTAAGTATTCTAAGCAAGATTAATTAGTTAATACACCACATGGGTTCGTATAGTAAGGACAAGTGCCCCACTACTTGAATAAAATAAAATAATAAAATAAAAGATGATGAATGAAGTCATGGGAGCCTTTAATCTACTAAAAGCAAATTAGAAAAAGAAAGAGAGTGAGCACGGGCTGTGAGAGAGACCAAGAGGAAAAAAGAAAAGGGATTGGAAAAGAAAGCCTTGTGGGATATCAAAATTTAAGCTTAAAATTGTGGAAAATTCATTTTAAGGTAAGAAATTTCATCATCTTTCTAGTGTTGTTTAATTAATCTAGAAAAAATTGATTGAATGTGGATTTGAGAAAATTAAAATAGAGATTTGAGGATTAATTATATAAATTCATGGAAATTGAGTCTTGCATGTTCAATCAAGTTGTGTTGCAAAATATGAGTTATGATTCTTAAACTTGTCAAGTTTGGGTTCAATTTTGAGAATTACTCTTGAATTGAGTCCTATAAATTACATGCAACTGCATTTATTTGAAGATTTGACCCATACAACGGAGTTATATTCAATTTATGGAAATTAATTTAGAAATCGCTTATGTTGAGTTTGGTTTTGTAGTCTTGTATGAATTTGAGTTTCATCTATACATGCATGGACAAATTTTGTAAGTTTTAATACTCTAATGTTACATGCATCATAGATTTTGAAGAATTTGAATTACTTCAATCTCATATTTTGAAGAAAAAGGAGGAAAAGCTTTGAAAATTATGAATTTGTTTGATTTTGATCTTCAATTCATGCATGTAATTTAATTTAAAAGTTTTATTCAATTTAAACACATTTTAGAATATCGATGATTATAAATTAAGTTTTTGGTTAAAATTGAGTTAAGTTGAATTTCTAAGAAATTGATTTGTGTAATTCATAGTTGTTGATTTTTGTTAATAATAAAATTGGGTTCTATTTTTACATACATCACTTAAATTTCAAGAGTTTGGAAAGTCTAATCTATGTTTTAAAATTGTGGGTTTGATATAAAGAAAATGAGTTAAATTTTGGACAATTGGGGCATGATTTTGAATAAATGATTTTTAATTGGGAGTGTCTACTAAATTACATAATGGTTCTCCATGATTTTGTACCAAAAACACAAGTTTTGAGGCTTCGAGTATCAACCTTGAAGCTCAAACACAGTTCTGGAAATTCCAGCATTCATGTTGTACACTTGAGCGAGGAAAGCTCCACTCGAGCGTAAAAATCGAGCTCCCAGAAATTTTGCAAAATTTTATAGTCCGCTCGAGCGACCAAAGTGGTGCTCGAGCGAAGACCCTATTTTCAGCATATTTTGAAAAATTGCATTTAATTCATTTTTTTTATTCTCATCTCTTTCCAAAGCATTCTAGACATGATTTATGGCTCAATAAGGATTAATAAGCTAAAAATCAACATTAATTAGTTGATTAAAGAATAAGTCATTAACTTAGTGATACTTGATTAAGAAGCCAAGTGAGGAATTGGTTTATTCAGAAAAGAATGATTTAGTGATAAAAGGGGTTTGTGAAATGAAAACCCGATTCATTTGACTAAAGAAAGAATAAGCATAGTGGACCTTCGAATTATCTAGACAAAAAACAAGAAAGTCAAGTTTGATGAAGGATTAATATTGTGCTTCAATGTGTATATGTTACGTGTTTGTGTAGGTCGCACACTATTGTCTGCTTGATCTGTCTGATCTGCTTTTGCTACTATCTGTGAGTAATAACTTTGTAAAGTTATGTTCAATGTTAAATATTTTCTGTGCATTATGATATGAAATGATTAGTTTCTGAAATGCTACGCTATGTTTGAAATGAATGAATGATTGTCTAAGATTCTGAAATGCATTCGTGGCATCCTTAGTATTATATGATATACGTCCCTTTATGGGACATCAGGTCCCTTTATGGGTCATCAGAATGCCTTTATGGCCGTCCCTTTTATGGGTCATTAGAATGACTTTATGGCTGTCCCTTTTATGGGTCATCAGAAACGTCTCTGTGCACATGAGTCATCGAAATGCCTTCAAGGCTGTCCCTTTATGGGTCATCGGATTTGTTAGCGCTAATGGATGTACCACATATGATTATATACAAAATCTAAATATGAAAATGATCATGAATATGTATATGAATCTGTTTCTGATTTGGAATTTGAATATGCATAAGACTTTGTTTCTAGTAAGAATCTGATTTCTAACTCTGTGATGGACATCATTCATTAAACCCTTTATTTTGTTATTATTCACTGGGCATCAGTTCACTGTTTATATATATGTATGTAGGTGATCAGGGTGTGACCAAGCTTAAAGGCGTTTGCCTGGAATCAGTTTTTGACAGCCAACCTATGTGCCTCCCGTGAAGGTTCCGGACATGTCTAGTGGTTATAGCTTAGTGCATAAGTTGAAGTCTTGTTTTCCTATTCAGTCAAACAAGTCTTTGTGTATTTTGTAAATAGGGCTAAGTCCTTTTTTGTCTAGCATATATATGTATATATATGATGATGTGTATATGTATGTATATAAAGTTTGAAATTTTTCTGTCATATATAAGTCTGCACAGCTCAATGGATGTTGTATAATTACTATTTGCATCCCCAGCCCCTAATTATATGTTAGTTTGTTAAGAGGCCTTTGGTAATCCAAGGATTACTGGCCGGTTACGACGCTAAACCTATAGGGGTGGGTTTGGGTCGTGATACTTGGTTTCTAGGCGAGCGTTTCGTCCGTTAGACCTTAGGCCTACCTGCCCAATTTATGCCGATGACACCACCTGTATCTATGAGAACGACACACAACCTGACTTTCGACAAGGTGATCCAGTTCATGATAGGCCTAGAGGTAGAGTACTTCCGCGTAGAGGGCAATTATGCAGCCTTTATCCAGACACACTTGATGCCACCTCTGACTGGCGTTCGCGGAGGTGAAGGAGCGAGAGCTTCTGCTGTGAGGGTGAGACACAGAGCGAGTTGGACGAGCAAGGCCCTTGGCTTTCCAGGCGAGACAAGGGATTGGTTGGCCAGAGCTTCCCACTACTCTTACCTGTTAGTGGCATACCAGGGAGGCTTTCGAGATCCCTATTGAACCTGCACCAGCTGGGCATGAGCTTGTCGGGGTTCGAGGCCCGACTCCAGTATATACCATATTTTACATTTTGCATGTCAAATTCATTCCAATTATGCTTATAGAACACTGATCTTCTTAACGCACTTGCAGGCATCCATAGAGTACAGCTGGGAGGCTCTCGAGCTGGCGGCTTCCCTGAAGGGGATGGTGCAAAAGAGCATGAACTTGCATAGTCTCTACGACATTCGAATAATTTTCCTGCAATTTACATCTCATGCTATCAAACTTTCCGCTGATATACTAGCATCTTAACTGTAATCTGTTCCACACTGCATTGACCTGACATCTGCATACAAACACGCATCGACCCACATTACATCGATTCATCAGATCTGGATTCATATTACACTGACACGCTGCATTTGAATTCATACACTTATCTGACACGCATACTGTCACTGGCATATGACAAACACCTTTTCAGATCACATTCGCCCGGCAACATCACGGTGATCAGAAGACCACCAATACCTTCCGCCATGGTGGAGGAGAGAGAGGGAGACTCCGACACGCAGTCGAGGCCAAGCTGGGTGCACCTGAGCTGAGAGTGGCCCTTCAGAGCCTATCCTGGGCGACGATGACACTAATACTAGTGAGACCAAGGATGTGACAGATCGGCATTTAGAGTCATCCAAGAGCAGGGATGGTGATATTGGTTCAGGTTCTGAGAGTGGAAATGCTGATGGCGAGAATGGCTCTGAGGAGGGGAGTGGAGACGGCTCCGGTTCAGATTCTGGCCCAGACTCAGACAGTGGCGCTGATGGAGACAATGCTCCAGAGTCTGCTTTGTCAAGGAAGAGGACGAAGAGGGCCTTTAGATCTTGAGATGAATAGCGCTGATTTTTGTGTGTTTTTGCTTAGCTTCTTTTCGCTAATAGCGTCAGCACTTTGTACAGTCCTAGATGGGTTTTATTTTGCTTTAAAAAAAACCTTGTACTACACTTTTGTAAAAGTAAGCCATGATCAGAATGAAAATCAGCCTTCATTTGAAAAAAAAAGCGTTTTACTTTTGCATCATAAGCACCACATTGCATGAGATTGAGATTGAATTTTGACATTGAAAACCAAATATTTGTATTGCCAGAACAATCTGAATCAGGTAACAAACCAACCAACAATTGTAATAATAAACAAAATAAAACAACTCGATAAACAACTAAATTACTCGACAAACAAAACAACAACTCAACAAACTAATTAACACAAATACAACTCGATAAGGTAACAAAATGAATTCAACTCAATGAACATGCCCAAGCCAAGGACTCAAAACAAGACCTTGAAACACATAAACAATGTAACAAAACTATTACATGTAATTGAGTCATCACAAAAGGGAAGCAAGCACAAAAGGAAGGCTGTCGGCTATGTATTCCTCTTGGCCATCAATGTGCCCCTGCTGGCCATTAATAAGCCTCTGACGGCCATCAATGAGCCTTGCCGGCCATCAATGTGGAGAACCTCCAAAATGTTGACATTTGGCCTCCACTCACTACCTTATCTTCTACAAAAGCTCTAGCTTCGTGGTTTCTTCATTCCAGCTCTGTTTTTTACCACAAATGAAGCCATTCTTTGCCCAAAAACTCTTAAATTGGATTGCAACTTTAGATGGCTCGAAAAAGCTGAATTTTCGAGGTTTCGGGATAAATGCATTGTTCCTGCTAAGTCGTATCCCATTGTGTTTTTCGTTCCTCCATATCGCGGCTAGGTGTTGGAACCCAGTTACACATGTTTTTAGCTTTGGGGGATAAGAGATATATCTAACAATTAAAGAGTTCCAAGTTTTGATGGAATCTAGGCATGACGAGGAAATCCTGCCCCAGTCCCATTTTAGTCACATCCAGGCTTTAGGAAGGATGTGTGGGCTCACTTTACACGATGCCCGATCTTTGGTTCGCAACAGAGAGTTGGATATTCCTAGCCTTAGTCATCGATTTTCTAACGCCATGATTACTAGGATCGTCTTTGGCAAAGTTTTCGCAACATGCCCTTTGTTTGTGTATGTTAGCTCATTTTCTTCTTGCCTGGTTTCAAGGGTCTAGCATTCGCTGATCAAGTAGCTTAAGGCTTGAAAAAGGGTAAGAGCCGCATTGGCTTGACATCGCCGAGACTTTAATGTGCTTGGATGCCTTCCATCTACGGAGACAAACAAACTCGCAAGAAGTCCACTACTTTTATGTACTATTTCCCACTCTTCTCACATGTGTTTCTCATATTACTTGGCACTCATCTTCTGCTTTTTCTCTCAAAACCCATTCTCACTTTTTTTCTCTCCACATACACCTCTCTATTATTTAATCTCTTATTTTTCGTCCCTCCCCAAATATGGCTTATGGATAGGTTGAAGGTAGTGCACTCTTGCCGCATATTCAGTGAGGTTATTTCTTTCGCCCACTACGGGTCGATTTCTAACGAGGATGGTGGTACCATCGTTATGCAACAGTCCGCTATTAACATTGCTTGGCGTTCTCGATTAGATCTCCGAGATGAGCTACAAGATGGCTCAAGAACCCGCATTTAGTTGATTGGGTTGACTCACTGTGTCTTCTACTTTCCATTTCGATTTAGGCGTCAGTTCGGACACGATCAAATTTGCCCAGAATAAGTAGTAGAGTGCCGGGCTCCATTTCCAATCCGAGGCTCACAACTAGCTTGATATCACACTGCATGGAGGACAAGAGAACTTCTGGCTCCCGCTTCCAATTTCAGTTGCACTCTTTCTGGCGAATGCATAGCTTGGCTTGAAGAAGAGGTGCAAACCGAGCCTACTCTAGCATCTGAAGCTTCCACAAGCTCTGGGAGAGGACGTAAGAACACCTGACTCATCGATGCCCCAAGTTTATTGCTTTGATCTGTACTTTCAAGTTTTCCTTTTGAATGTAATAAAAGCAACTTTGATTTGAATCAAGAGTTAGAAAACTTTGTATTAAAATCAATGAAATTGAAATTATGAGCACTGAAAATTTTTCTTTTGGTCCAAAAGTGGTCTAAGTTGTAAAAAGATTAATTTGAACAAAATCAACTTTTATCAAAACTTTTCAAAACCATTGTTGATAGGGATCACAACTTGACACACTTGGAATCTATCCTCGAGATGTACAACCTTGCATCCAGAAATAGAAAATTGCCCCTTGTCTTAATAGCACTACTCAGCACTGTACTGTAACCAGCTCTCATAGTGAAGATCACAATTGAACTCTTGGGATACAGAAAAGACAAAGATGATGGATCGTTGAACACACAAAAATTAATCACTAAACTATACCAAATTCAATTAGAATAATGGCAAGTCCAGGTATCAATCCACAAGGACTATTGTGAAATTAAACTAATTTAATTATTAAATTCCTAAATTAATTTTGATAAAAAGATTGAATGATCATAACCTAATTTAATAACGAATAAATTAAACTAAGGAATTAAATTATCAAGAATAATTGAAATTGGGTTTACTGAATTGGGAAAAAATCCTAGGGTAAAGAATTCACCACTAATCCACATGAATGAGACTTAACATCAACCACCAATCGCAATTCGGTTTGAACAACCCAATATTTCACAACCACAAGTTTGAAATATTGATCAAGAAGGTTGTTGCATTCAATGTACAGGCATGAATCATCCCGAGTAGTATGAGTCGTTTGCTCTAAACTAAGTTAGCAAAACGACCCGTCTCTTATAGTATGACTCGTCTCATACTTTGAATACAAACACAAAGAATACTAATGTATGGAAAGCATTAAACAATCATAGAGAGTAAAATACTTGAAGAGAAGAACGAAACAATTATTTATAAACTTCTAAAACATCCATACATTTATTCAAACCAATTTGCAATTAAAGCTCATGAAAAATTCCATTACATGGCTAGGGTTTCATCAAAACCCTAGAAAAGACGACTAGCCACTCATGGAGAAGTAGAAAGAGGAAGAAGATGAGGAAGAAACCTTCGTGGAAGTGTCCTTCAAGCTTTGGTAGACTTTCTTTCTCCAAACCCTAGCCTCTCTCTTTAGGTTAAAACAATTTCAGAACCCTAGAAAAGCCTTTTCTTTTTGTTTTTATACTTCTACTCATTTCCAAACAAAGTTTAAACATCGCTTGACTTTTCCGTAAAAAGTCAACTCGGCCCAAATTTTTTTGCCCATTTTATGCTCCGACGATGTACAACCTGATTGACATTCAACACACATAAAGTATACAGTTTGACCAACAAGTGAAGTTAAGAGATTCTAATTAACGGCCTTAATGATGTACATTTCAGCCTTTATCAACAATCTCATGGACAGGACAGTTCAGTTTGAAGTGCTTACGGTTGAACTTCATAATGAAATTGTCTACGTATCCCAAAGATGGGAATCAAGCCTTACGTAGTTTGGTTTGAGTTCACTCGGGTATTAACACTGTCTTTTTGCGCTCTAACGTTTGCCAAGGCTGCCTTTTCTAGGTTTTCAACCCTGGGAGCTTAGTTTTTCTTTTTTCTATTTTTTTGTGCTCTAACTTTTGCCTAGGTCGCCCTTTTAGGGTTTTCGGCCTAGTGAGTCACTCAAGGATAGTATTTTTTCAACTTGTCCATGTTGATTGGTTAGGAGAATTCTAGGCCATCTAGGTCCATAAGAATAATGCACTCCACTGACTAAATAGATTTGATGATGTAAGGACCAGTCCAATTGGGTCTGAACTTGCCCCTAGGGTTATGGATGGGAGCTCAATTGTCTTTGAGCACCAAATTCCCTTCCTTAAGATTCCTGGACTTAACTTTCTTGTTGAAAGCCCTGGCAATTCTGCATTGATATCCTTGGACGTGGTACAGTGCTTTTAGCCTTCTCTCGTCGAACAACATTAGTTCCTCAAACCTGCTCTGCTGCCAATCCGCTTCTGCTATCTGGCACTCAGCCATAACTCGTAACGATGGAACCTTAATTTCAATCGGCAGAACAACTTCCATCCTATAAACCAGAGAATATGGAGTTGCCCCAGTAGATGTCCGAATTGATGTTCTATAGCCCTAGAGAGAAAATAACAACTTGTTTGGCTAGTCTCTATAGGTTTCCATCATATTCTGTAGACTGTGCTTGATGTTCTTGTTGGCGGCCTCAACAGCTCTGTTGGTTTGCGGTCGGTATGTGGATGACTTATAAAAAGCCACGTTGTATTTCTCCAACAAGTCAATCACTTCTTTCTTAAAGTGGGAGCCATTGTCTGAAATGATCTCATTCGGGACCCCATAACGACAGATGATGTTATTCCTGATGAACTTAGCTACATGCGACGCTTTCAGCACTGCATGGGATTGGGCTTCGACCCACTTTGTAAAATAATCTATTGCCACCAGTATATACTCATGCCCGTTCAAGCCTTTCGGCGTAACTGCTCCAATAACATCAATTCCCCAGACTGAAAATGGCTATGGTGAAGTCATGTTGTACAACATCGAGGCGTGATATTCATGCGATTTGCATGAATTTGGCATTTGTGGCATTGCCGAACAAAACCAATGCAATCCTCCTCCATGGTTGACCAGTAGTAACCCTGCCTGAGAATCTTCCGAGCCAGCATCACTCCACTCATGTGTGATCCGCACTCTCCTCTGTAGATGGCCTCTATTATGCGCTTCGACTCTTCCGTATCAACACATAGCTTGTACATTCCCAGATGACCTCGTTTATACAATTTACCCCCGCAGATGATAAACTGAGCAGCCATTTGCCGTATTGCCCTTTTATCATTAGCATTTGCCCATGGTGGATAAGCCTCTTTTTTCAAAAAGTTCCAAATATCATGATACTAGGGGTTTTGATCTTGTACTTCATCTATTACGGCGATCAACTCGGTGGTCAACACATACCTTTATTCAATAATAATTGGACGCATCCAGACTCTCAAAGGGATGTCTATCATGGAAGATGGAGTTAATAAAGCGTCAGTGAACCTGTTGTTTTCTCTTAACAGATGTGTAAAGGTTAGCTTCTCAAACCTAGGAATCTGAGCATCCAGGGTTTGGTGATAGATTTTCATCCTTTCTTCCTTAACCTTCCAGTCTCATTTTGCTTGAGACATAGCCAAGTTTGAGTCCCCAATGACGTCCAACCGTTTTGCCCCTAAGTTCCAGGGTGACTTCCAGTCCAGCGATACATGCCTCGTATTCTGCTTCGTTGTTAGATACTTTAAACCAGAGTTTGAAAGCTAAGGGTATATGAGAATTGTCGGGTGCTATCAGCAACACCCCTATCCCATAACCGTACTGATTAGACGCTCCACCAAAGTACATGGTCCAAATCTCTTCCTTGACCTGCAGAATAGCCTCATTTGGGAATAAGTATTCTACCGCTTCGTCTCTTTCCATTGGGTGATCTGCCAGAAACTTAGCTACTGCTCCCCCCTTGGCGGACTTGCGAGTCAAATATTTCAGATCAAATTCGGAGAGAAGAAGCAACCAACGGGCTAGCCTACCCATAAGTGCTGGTTTCTCAAAGAGATATTTGATGGGATCTAATCTCGAAACCAGAATTACAAATTGAGCTAACAAGCAGTGCCTCAAATTTTTGGTAATCCATACCAAGGCTAAGCAAGTTTTCTCCAGTGGGATATAATGGGTCTCATATTCCAGCATCTTCTTGCTTAGGTAATAGATGGCTTTCTCCACTTTATCCTCAGATTCCTGCGCAAGCATGCAGCCCATAGTCGTGTTGGTTACTGACAAATACAAAATCAATGGTTTCCCCGACTCTAGTGGTGACAACACGGGTAGGTTCTGAAGATACTGCTTGATCTGCTCAAAAGCAAACTAGCATCGGTTATCCCATTGGAATTTCTTTCATTTCTTCAGGAGACCAAATAGTGGTTCGCAAGTCAAGGTTAATTTTGCAATAAACCGTCTTATGAATTGCATTTTTCCAAAAAAGCCTTGTATCTCCTTTTCAGTCCTTGGTAGTGGCATTTCTAGGATGGCCTTGATTTTGGAAGGATCAACATCAATGCGCTCTGTAATCAAGAACCCCAAAGATTTTCCTCCGTGACACCAAAAGTGCATTTCTGTGGGTTTAGCCTCAACCGATATTCTCTGATCCGTTGGAAAATTTTCTTCAAGGCCGTGTAGTGGCCCTCTCTTTCCTTGGACCATGTCGTCTACGTACACCTCAACCTCTTTGTGGATCATATCATACAAGATCATGGTTGCACTGCTGATAATAGCCCCAAAGATTTTTCAAACCGAACAACATTAACCTATAGCAAGAAGTTCTCCACAAATGATGAAGGCGCTTTCCCTATCCTCGTGCCATCAAAATCAAGTTATACCCGGAAAACCCATCCATAAAGGAGAGCAACGATAGCTGCGGTGAAGTCCACCAATTCGCCGATGTGCAGAGAGGAAAGTCATCATTCAGACTAGCTTTGTTCAGATCTCAAATCCACACACACGAATTTTGCTATCTTCTTCTAAGACTAAACAATGTTGGCCAACCAAGTAGAATACTCAAATACTAGCAAAAACCCAAGGCCTATCTTCTTGGTGACCTCTTCCTTGATTTTCAAAGCCCAATCCGGCGATTTTCAAGTTTCGCTGACGGGCCTCGGTCAAGAGGATCCGTGTCAGGTAATCTCGTGATCAATTCGCATGTCTTCATAGGACCACGGAAAACATCTCAAATCTTTTAATAAAGAGACTAAGCACTCGATTCCTCCCTCCGAAGACAACGTGGACCCGATCTAGACCAGACACAAATCCTTCTTAGTACCCACATTAATTGCAACGATTTTATCAACAAGGAGTTTTACAAACCTCTCATCTTTTCGATCAATCAAATGTTTCAAAACCAGAGGAATTCCTTCCTCATCGTTTTTATCAAAATTTTGAAAATCATGATCAATGCAATATACAAGTGGCACGTAAAAGTACTTAAACAAAGAAGGGTACCATTTTCATTCAAAGGTTCCAATTGCCCAATTCCTCGGTTACAACCGACTCAAATGAAAAGGAAAAAGACGACATGGACAAAACAACGGCATCTGGGTTATCAACCCTAGGAATACCGGACTGACTAAAAGAATCGAATCGACCACTCCACGACTCAGGAATCGATTCGATTCACTACCTGATTCAGAATTGCTGGACAAAAAGCCTTCTTCTAGTTGCCAAATGAGAGAGGGTGCGATAGATGCATCCAGAATACCACTGGAAGGGTCCACACCTGATTCATCTCCGATCATGGAACCGGTGAAGTCATCCCTCAAGCTCTCCGGTTTGATATGAGGATCTGAAAGGAGACACGCCAGCGCTGCTCCTATCTCAAATTCACTGTCATTGGACTCATCATCTGTACTTTGTTCAACCTCAGCTAGTAAGACAGTCTGTTCTTCTGTGGCTTTATCCCCTTGCAACTGTAGGTCGAAGAAAATCTCAAAGATGGGCAAACGCTGCTTCTCAAAGTTCAACCATGGCTTAGGAAAGCCGCAAAATGGGAAATCTTCCCCCTCCCGGACAAAGCGGCAATTTAGAGTTCCTTGAATTGGCCTATGCACCAGCCCATAGCGCTTCCCACTTTGCCTTGCCTTGGCTCTTCCTACCATTTCCTTCCCTTTTCTTACCCAAATTTCTTTGGTAGGCGTGTAACCTAAACCAAAGGTATAAGGGTTATGTGGCATTTCAGCTTGCAGCAACACCCTTCTGATCGCTCAATCCCATCCCAGGTAGGTGTTGTAGCTTGTTTATGAGGTAGACTGATTGAGCACTGACGTATAACCCCTCATCAATAGCCAAGATATCTTGCACCACCCAGGCCTCAGTTAAGGTAAACCTAGACAGGAAAACATCCTCATCGCCGTGCACAATTTCTAGTATCAGCGTAGTAACCTCAGGTGGAGGATGTATAGAAGAATTCCCAAAAACAATGGCTACCCCCTTTCCATGGGGGTACTTCAACATCTGATGAAGAGTGGAAAAGACAGTTTTTACTTGGTGCAGCCACGACATCCAAGGAGTAAATTAAAAGTGGCCAGAACATCCAGGACATGAAACTCAATATCCTCACAGACCGCCAACTGCTCGATTCGAACTGTCCCCATCACCTCCTGACTTGTATTGTCATAAGCCCGGATCACCTGGGTCGTTGGTACAAAGTCTGCTGGCTTCAGGCCAATAGTATAGGCTGTACGCGATGGACGCACATTAATTGCAGACCCAGTATCAACCAAGACAACCGGCACCCACTTCTCTTTACATTCAACGAAGATGTATAGTGGTTTATTATGCGCAAAGCCCTCGGGTGGCAATTCCTTATCTGTGAAAGTCAAAGTCGGTGAAGTGCCTCCCAGAAAGAACAGTCCCACTAATTGCTCGGGAGTTGTGTTGATAGACAGCTTAGCCTTATCCATTGTTGATAGGACGGCTTGCCTGTGTACCCGTGAAGCCATGAGCAACCCCCAGATGGATATGTCTGCTTGAATCTTCTTTAGCTGCTTCAGTACAACTTCTTCTTCTTCTAGCAGTTTTTTCTTTTGTTTTTCTGCCTCCTTATCTTTTCCAGATGCTTCTGGTTGGTCCAAGTGTAGGGGCTTGAAGTACCGCCCGCTTCTAGTCATGTGATCCACTTCCTCAAAATGCTAAGTATTATCTGGGAGATTCTGTCCCCAATCTTCATCAAGCAGGGCAAGATGCAGATCATCATCTTCCTACCATATTCCTCCAGTAACCAACAAGCAACTGTTTGGTTACGTTGTAAGTATTCCCGCATCCACATCATAGTCAGTCCCCGCAAGGTCTTTGGCTTTTCTAGCCTTCTGATCATTCTTATCACTTTCGTGTTCAAACTACTTCAGTGTGGCCTCATGCTCCGTATCAGCTGTACTAATGTTACTCAATTCCTGAGCAAAATTCTTAGTACCGGTGCTCTCCGGTAACTTTTCCTTGTCATTAGTCGCTCCGCCGCTGCAAATAGCCTCGCTTCAGCTTGTTCCAGTTTTGGTTGAGACCCCTCATCCACATCCGGTTTATCACTGAGCCACCCCGAATTATCTCGCTAACTGTTTATCAAACCACCAACTCAGACACTCTCCAGGTCTTGTTCATCGAAGAACTACAGATTGCTGATGTCCTTCTTGAGGTCAGCTAACTCATCCAGTCACTGGCTTGGTCCGTCCTCCCGAACTACACCAACCTCCATTCCTATCGGTAATTCCACCCTTGGTCTGGCCTGATTTGTTGGTACAATGTAGCAGCATGGGTTGTATTCCTCTTCAAATAAGCTCACGGAGCCCTCAGGCACTGAACTAGCACTCCCATTCTCCACCAAGGCAATCGTGCCTTCTTCTACCACAGTCGCCACCACAAGTTGGTTCGGGATATGGACGTGCTCATCATGTACAAGTCTGTGCTTTCCGAGATGAACAGCGCCGGCTTAGGTAGGTGAAAAGAGGTGATGTATATATTGGGGTCGTAAGGGATGGCCAGTGTATGGATAAGATTTACTTGTCTGGGTGGAGGGGGTTGGTTATGTGGTAGGAGGGGATTTGTAGTGACATTAGGCTTTTGAAGAGGCGCTATCACTTTATTGTCAATGAGATCCTGAATCTCATGACGTAATCTAAAGCATAGGTCGGTGTCATGACCATGCTATTGGTGGAAGATGCAGTATTTGGCCGAGTTGTGTATAGGAAGGAGGGGATTGGGCAATGAGCGTGGCTCTAGTGGCTTCATATGCATTTTTTTTTCATCAGGACCCTCAAGGCTGTAGATAGAGACATGTAAAGTGAAGTGAAAACCCTCTGGCCTCGGGGTTGGTGCTTTACGATTTGTGAGGTTGTGTCGGATGTACCGGCGAAGGGATTGGCAGTTTTCGGTGTGGTGGTGACCATTCCAACATCAGAAGACCTTGCAGCTGCACTACTACTCGTAGCCGCATTAGAACTGTGTGTAAAAGCCCTCTTGGGCTGCTCTTTCTCGTGGTCTATCAGACCCTACTTCATTGCATCCTCTATCTGCACCCCTATCCGTGGAGGTCAGCAAAAGTAGGCAGAGGTATGACTATAATCTTCTGTAATAGTCTTGGTTGTAGATTGTGGACGACCATTCTGACCTGGTCCTTTTCAGCTGGCCGGGTGGTCATCATGGAGGCCTTGGCCCTCCACCGAGTAACGAAATCGGAGAAGCCCTCCTTCGGCTCCTGGTGAGTTGTTTCGAGATCACGAGTTGTGACCTTGATTTGAGTGTTGTAAGAGTATTGAGCAATAAACGCCTCAGCCATCTCTTCCCAGCTCCTCTTTACAGAATCTTCAAGTTTAGCATACCAAATGGCCGCGATACCTGACAAGGTCCGGCCGAAGAGGGATAACTTTTGCAGTCTAGATAGGCCCATCGGCCGCAGAATGTCTAAAAATAGTTGCAAGTGGACCATGGGATCACCCGAGCCATCAAAGCGGTCTATAGGCGGCATTTTAAACCTATCCCAAGATGCCATCGCCAGACGGTATAGCCGCCCTCTATATTTGGGATCGAATTAACACCTTGAGCTTTTTAAAGAGCTTTCACTTGCTCACTTTTAGTGCGGTAGGGTCGACCTCAAACTCAAATGGTGCCTCTGTTGGGTAAACCGGTGCTTTGGAAGTCTGGGGTGGAACTAGCTCTGTTGGAATGTCCGCATTTTCTTGGACATCAGTTATAATCCCGGGTATTAGAACCCTGACTGGGGTGGATGCGAAGCAGAAACTGCTGCTTGTTATGGTTGTTATTTCTGCTAGAGTCTATTGATCAACTTAGCCTGCTGGGCTGCAATTTTTGCTTGGCGGGCAGGATCCAGCTACATATTCTCAATAGTTTTTTGAAGTTGATAGAGCATTTTTTCCATGTTGACTAAGGGGTGCTGATCTATCAGAATTGGTGTGTACTCTCTTTCTAAAGTGGAAGCAAAGGTAACTGTCGAACCGGTGAGTTATGCCTGACTCTCCTCTATCTTGTAACCGGGGGTAGCGAAGCAAACAATGGTTGTCCTCTTATAAGATCTCCAGATCGGTAAAGTCGCCTTATTCGAGTCCAGAGTGCTTGGGGGGGTAATTACCTCGTCTGAAGCAATCGTGAAACACTACCTTGCAAAAAGAAAAATAAAGCAAAAAGAAACAAAAAAATGAAAAATCGCACAAAGACCTCAAATTGCATGTAAACAACACATAGTTGCACCTTAACAAGACTACCTAATATACCTTTCACACTTAAGACCGAGAAGTGAAAGGAGGATCAAACAGTACATCGGTAGTTCAGATACAAGGGTTGTGTTCCCATCGTGGCAAAACTCAAGAACCGTTAGCCTTTTTGGCAAGCTTTTCCAAGAAGCCTCCCAAGAAACCGCCAGAATTGCAAATGGCAAATACTAT
This sequence comes from Camellia lanceoleosa, assembly GCA_025200525.1. NCBI lineage: Eukaryota > Viridiplantae > Streptophyta > Magnoliopsida > Ericales > Theaceae > Camellia > Camellia lanceoleosa. The sequence continues at coordinate 24,414 of JANUSC010000535.1, forward strand.
GACTTAGGCGCACCAATGCAAATGCAAATGCAAATGCAAATAAACACATAAGTGTAAATAAAACAACATATCATGAGTTCGAGTCAAGTTCTCTAACTTCTCCAGCAGAGTCGGCAAAAACTGTGGACTCGCCTTTTTCTGAGCCCCCGCCTTTCGAAAAGGGTTTGAAAAGAAGGCCTCACAGTTCGGACTCTTGCGATTCTGAATCTAGTCTCACAAGTGCAATGTGAAACTAATAAACGTCAAAGAGTCAAAATCCGGTAAATCATTTTGGAAAATTGATTTTGAATAAAAAAGTGCCAAAATTGGACTGCTTTGCCAGATACAAAGTCGCCACCTAAATATTTTATTTTTGGAAAAATTTAAGAAACCCTAACTCGTGCCAAAGGCCATGTGTTCGTCATCACCAAAGTTGCCTCGGCTCAGGAACTTAGGTACGAGAAGGGAAGGTCCTAAAATGAGCACCCCCGCTCGCCGGATAAAAAATCGGCCTCTACTAATCATGATATGTTCTTTTATAAACCTTATGTGTTCTTGTTGCGGTTATTAATCTAACCTTACTATGTGATGCGCACGAATACAAGTATAGACTACATCGCAAGAATTGGAACATTTCAAGTCATGTTTGTTTGCGAAAATGGTTTGAATTTGCCACCCTCAAGTGGGCTTAAAAGATGCAGATTTCCACCAAACATAGTGGGCTTAAAACATGATTTGCCACTCAACAAAGTAGGCTTAAAAATCACATTCGTTGAATCGTTCCAATTCAAACAACAAAGTTTTCATCCACAAGCATTGATGCAGTTTAGCAAATAGGCACATAGCCGCATGGCAAGCATGCGAAATATGGCAACATGACAATCACACTTATGTGGGTATGCTAAAGCATAAAACTTACCGAGTACTCCAAGCCAAAACAAAAACTAGTTAGAAAAATGCATGATCCTAACTATACAAGATGCCTAATGCAACACATGCAATATGAAATTAATAGGCTCGGCTACTAATATGGCATTTGCAACACTTTGATAGCATGCTTCAAAACACGATTCAAAGAAGTATTGAAATTGCAATGCGTTTAAATGATGCGTCAATCTCTGCATGCAAGACAAATGAATGGATGCAAACATTCAAGCATAAGGTATGCTAATTGAAAATGTCCTAATCTAATCATCAAAAGCGTTAAATAAAAGGGAGAAAACGTGGGGTTGGAAGACATGCACATACGTACGCACGCTTATTACAACATTGTGCCCTTGCGAATGGGGGTCTGAATAAATAATTAGCTCATCTAAGCTAAGCTAATTAATACAAAACAAAATAAAGAAATAGCTAAAGCTAAGCTACTTAATTATTACAACAATCAATTAACTAATCTAAGCTAATCAAATACATGTTGCGCTAATTAATTAAACTAAATTAATTAAGTACAAAACAAGCTAAAAAAATAACAGTAAGCATGCTGTTCTAGCTAGTTAAACTTGAGACGTATCAAATGTACATGCGTGCGCTCATTTTTCACCCGGAATGCCACTGCTTTGTTGTTGACTGCCTCTGTTTGCATAGTTGAATTTTGGTATGCTAAAAGGGGCACTGTTCTAAGAGTACATCAGTGGCTAGCCGGCCACTAATGGAGGCTACCGGCCATGTGCCTGTTACAAAAGTGCACTGCCGGCCATCAATGAAAGGCTGCCGGCCATCAGTGTATGGCCTGCCGACCACTGATGAACAACTTCATTTTGCTCTTGAAGACAAGATGCAATTTAGGCACCAAAGTCAAGCCAAATCAAGTGAAAATCCACTTCTAGAGCTCAAGAAGGATCTCAAGAGATCTCAGCTCCAAGGTGAGAGAGTTTGGTTTAGGGTTGATGTGCAAAAGTGTAGAGAAACTAGACTTAAGACACAAAATAACAAGAGAGAGAGGAATTCTAGAGAGAGAATTTTTTTGTCTTCAAAATTTTCTAACCCCTCCACATGCAAGAGAGGGGTCATATATATAGAAAATATAAATTCCTTTCACCAAGATCCAGCCACACACGTGTTGGAAAATGCATCAATCTGTGCAAACAACTGGCACAAAATATCAGAAAATATCTGTTGAAACACTGCTGGTCGGCCGGCTATCAGTGATGGCCGGAAAGGGTTCATTGGTGGCCGGCCAGGCGTATCAATGGCCGACAGGCCAAAAGCCATGGTCGGCAGCCCTCAAAAATGGCCGGTAGGCCATCACCAACCTCAATCTTAAAAGACCTAAGCATGGTCCAAAAATAAGGCAAAAAGGATACAGGGTTTCGAAAACTCAAACCTGTGGCGTTCCACCGCAGACTTCAAGCACTTAGTGAGCAATCAGACTCGCCACCGGTTGTACCTGCAAGATCATCCAAGTCTTAAAAGGCCGTAAAAAATAGGGTGTCTACATAAGTGTAATTGAAGTTTGGTTAATATATTTAGAGGCTTATTTCATGCATGGTTTCATATGTAAGGAATGAGTTAATTAACTCTTAAATTCTACATGCATGGCATAATTCTATAAAGACCTTCTTCCTACATTTCATTTCTTACATGAGTATTGAAATCTAAAGAGTAAACTCCATGAAATTCGATGATTGGAGCTCACTTGTTTAGTTTATGATTTTTGTAATAAATTTCAAGAGCTTGGATTTGTTTCTACATAGATTTGAGCCTCAATTTGCAGTCATGAATCTCGCTTAAAGCTTAGTATGTTCAATCTGATGGGTTCTTGAATGTTTTTGGGACTTGAATTGCTTGAAACTAAGGCTGAATTTGCAAAGGAATGTAGTGCAAAAACAGAGTAGTTTCGGACTATTTTTGGTAGCACTGTCGCACGTGCGGCTTGGTGCCCCGCACATGCAGAAAACAGGGCAGACTTAAGATGCATACTGAAATAAAAGCACCTACGGGAGTAGGTGCGGTGGTGGTCACCGCACGTGCAACTGGAACCCCTACACATGCGGCTATGTTTGGGCAAACCCGGCTTGTTTTTTGCTTCTCTTTTCCATCTTTCAGACTTCAATTTGAATGGTTTTAAAGTGTTTTCATGATCATTTGCATCTCATAAGTGCATTAGATTAAATAAAATAAAAAATTAGAACCGAATTAGTAAAGACGATTTGTTATTGAATAAGTAACAACCGAATCAGACAGAATTGGCTATTGATACAAATGTAATTGAGTTGTTATGCTTGACTATATTTGTTTAGGTCGAACGTCGAACCAATAGTACGTATATCGAGAAGCCCACTGCGAGTAACAATGTTGTAAAGATATGTTCAAATTGTATTTATTTCTGAATGATAAATTATATTCACTTTGCTTGGTTCCATTTTTTCAAAAACACTTTTCAGAAAATTTTACTTTCTTGTTTTCTGTGTTTTTTTATTTTTACTGAATTTTTTTTAATATTTTAAGCAATTTTTTTTAAAACTTTTTAGACATACCTAACATAAATATACCTAAAAAGTAAAATTTTTTTGAAAAAAACCTTTTAAAAATTCACTAAATACCAAAAATACAAAAAAAGAAAAAGAAAAGAGAATTTAGTACATTTTTTGTATTTTTATGTATTTATTAATTTTTAAAAATATTTTTTCACAAAGTTTTTACTTTTTAGATACATATAAGTAGGGCGCATCTAAAAAAGTAAAAAAAAAATGTTTAAAATTTTAAAAATATTCACTAAAAATAAAAAAACACGAAAATCAAAAAACTCACTTTTCAAAAAACTTAATCCAAAAAATTCAAACAAAACACACTGATTTTTTCTGAACTGTTACGTTTTATCAATTGAATGATGGTCCTCTTTTTTAATTGTATTCATGGCATCCATAGCATATTGCTATTCTTATTGTTATTGATACCGCTATTGTTACAGAAATCTCTGTTAGTTTCAATTATGGAACTATTGTCTATTGTTTGATGGCCATCAATTGATTATTCAGTCTTTAAGACCTATTGTATTGTTACTATTGGATGTACCACGTATAACCTATATGAATATGATTGATTGAATTGAACGATTGAATGATTGAACGATTGATTGACTAAAAGATATTGATTGAAAATGTTCTATTGATAATCGATTGTTTCAAAGACTGTGAGGACATCATTCTTAACCTCTTTATACATCTGTTATTCATTGGGCTTTAGCTCACAATTTATTATATATATGTAGGTAATCAAGCACCAGATCAAAGCTAAAGGTGTCGACCTGAACCCTTGTTTTGTCAAGCCAACTATTGTGCCTCATTGTGAGGTTCCGAACTGTGACAACCCTTACCTATGATTAGCGTTAAATTGTGATTTAGCATGATAAGTAATTGATTAAAATGAAATCCTAAATTGATTACATGAGTGTGTTGTTTAGATTGTATTTTTATTTGTTCAAAGTAGAAGAAAAAAAAAAATCTGTTCATGTTTTGATTTCAAATTGCGAATTGAAAGCCTTATCGACAACCGATTTAGAAATTGACTTGTGTTATATGCTAGTTAGGAATTATAGAATTTTATGGTAGGTTTAATTGAAATTCGGTTCAAAACGATTAAATTAGAATAAATAATGCTAATTAATTGAGCCTAAGTTAATTACACTTTTGCCATTGAGTGGGCTCCCTCAAGACCATTATTTTATTTCTATTTCATATATGTTTGACACACTATTCATGTTCCACCTTCTTGCAAAAACGTGAGAGAGAAAGAGGGGAGTACGAAGGAATTGAATTCAACAAGTGAATAGCTTGAAATTTAGAGGAAATTGAAGAAGCTTAGAAGACTTGTCCATCTAGCTCAAGAATTTAGCATCTAAAGCCCAATTGAACATCTAAGGTATGAAGTCAAGTCCCTAGTCTTGAATTTAAGTTGAATCATTTTTGGAATTCAAGTGAATTGGCCTATGAGATATGAGATTTGAGCTAAAGAAGTATTAATTCATGCATGCATGTCCATATCATGGAGTTTTGAAGTTGTTTTCATGAGAATTCTCACATACATGTTCACACTACAGTTGTAATCTAGGAATTCATCATGCTTTTGGGAAGAATGTCTCATGGGATCATGTGTTGGAAGCTATGAATTCATATAAATACATGCATGGCATAATTGCATTATATTCTTTTATTTCAAGTTGAAATTTGGTACAATTGGCACACTTTTGGGCTTTAATTTTATGAAATGATCTTCAAAGCATGTTGTGTTATGAGTTTCTAAGTATTTTCCAGAGAATTGGCCCAAAAAGATGAGTTTTGAAATATTAAATCCATGGTTTGAGTTTTAGGAGCAAATCTGGAAAACCCAGAATTTGGTTTCTCGCCGAAGGATTCCACGCTCTAGCGACCACCTTTGTTTTCATACTTTCGCTCGAGCGATAGAATGATGGCTCGAGCGTAAATTACTAGCTCTCAGAATTTTTGCGTGTGTAGAAGCACACTTGAGCGACAAGACTTGTGCTCAAGCGAAGAACTGTGTCTCACGGTCGAGCGAGTATCGAGCGGAGATTTTCAGCAACTAGTACTTTTTACATTTTGGCAGATCACTCGAGCGACCAAGCACATTCTGCATGTTCGCTCGAGCGAAAGAAGCTACACTCGAGCAAGACCCCCGTTTTCAACAAGTTTTGAGAAATATTTTTAAGTACATTTTTCATCCTCATTCCATCCTAGGCATTCCTAGGCCATGTTTAAGGCATCATAATGAGGATAATAATTTAGAACCACACCAAAGCAAGCAAGGGGCTAAGTTATTGAATCCGGGTGTGTAATTTAGTATGTGTTCGTTCTACAACTGTGTAAGTTTAGCATCCAAGGACGCTGATTAGCCTTTTTATAGCCCAGTAATCTGTGAGTAACAATGTTGTAAAGCTACGTTCAATTATAAATATTTTCTGAACATTTGGCTGTATTGTTTTATGAAATGATATTGTTTACCGAATGAATGTTTGTCCTATTTTATGAACTGTACTCGTGGCATCCATAGCAACTAATCTATCGCCATCGCTTATAGAGATCTCTGTAGTTCCTATCCTTGGAACTACTGTTACTGTATTGATGGTCATCAACTAACTGTTCGGTCTATTTAGACCTACTATACTGTTCTGCTGTTAGATGTACCACGTATGACTGCTATGGTTTCCAACTGAAAGTTATGACTTAAGATATGAGTCACTAATTGAATAACTGATTTACTGATGCAAATGACTGTTTTAATTACCGAAAGGACATTCATTCTTAACCTCTTTACGTATTTGTTACTCTCTGGGCTTTAGCTCACAATTTATATATATATATGTAGGTGGCCAAGCATCGGACCAAAGCTAAAGGCCCCAACTTAAGCTCCTGTTTTGTCAAGCTAGCCATTGTGCCTCATATCGAGGTTCTGAACCTACACGAGTCAAGGCTGTTTTGGGGTGTTTCAGATTCACTCTTTTGTCTCTGTTAATGTAAAGAATGCTTAAGACTTGATTGTACAGTTATGATGAGGGGATTAGGTCCCTAACCTGTATGCTACTTTGTACATGTATTTTTGGTATATGGCTATGAATGTGGTTTTGTTTATGAAAACCTTTTCTATTCAGGTTTTCACAGCTCATTGGACATCTTTTTATTACTGTTTGGCTCCCGCCAACCCCTTTATACTGTATTATTGTCATTACTGTTAAGTAGGCCTTTGGTAATTACGGATTACTGGCCGGTTACGATACTAAACCCGTAGGGGCGGGTTTGGGTCGTAACACGAACTAACATGTGTCAAGGCTTTTTGGGTGGTTCAAATTCACCCCTTTGATGTTGCTATGTGAAAAGAATGTTTTAAGACTTTTGTTAATACTATTTTTAATAATGAGATTAATTCCCTAACTTGTATTTTGTCTTGTATATATGTGTTTATGGGCATAAGTGGTTATGGATGTGGCCATGTATATGAAAGTTTATTTTCATTCAGGTCTTCACAGCTCATTGGATATTATCTTGTTATTGATTGGCTTCCGCCAGCCCTTTTATATTGTATTATTGTCATTATTGTTAAACAAGCCTTTGGTAATCACAGATTACTGGCCGGTTACGACACTAAACTTATAGGGGCGGGTTTGGGTTGTGACACTAGGTCCTGAGGCAAACCAAGGTGTTAACAAGGGAGTGGGCTGAGCTGAGTGTAGCTCAGTAGTAGGCCAACTTGCAGTAAGTATTGCCACGATTCTATCCACAGTAGCATGAAGCCAGGGAAGCTCGGTTGACCGTAATGCCAGCCGAGGTAAAAGGTTAAGTCATCTCATTTGGCATGCAAGGATGGAGGGGTGTTCTAAGGATAAGCATTATCCTTGGACATATGACTCCTAGGAGGACTCTACTAGGGAGAATTAGATTCCTATTGGGATTGTGCCAAATGGAATCTATAAAAGCTCATGACATAACCTTTGCACAGATATTGCAATTCTTATTTTCAAATATACAGAGCTTATTGTCTATTATTTACTTTGCTGACTTAGGCATCGGAGGGGTTTCTGGCACACACTTGCTGGCTAGCTCATGTTTGTGTTTTCAAGTAGCAAAGCAACAATGTTTGGAGGAGCGCAAACTTGGTCAACAGGATTATACGAGACGATTATTCTATGCTCATACAACCACTAACCTCCATCACCTTAGATCGCCCCTTTTCATCTACGAGCATTACCCCCAACTCTTTCGCATCCTTCTCACAATCCTTTACTACAATGATTTTTTATTGTCCTTTACACCATGTCCATATCATAACGACAACTACAATAATCATATCCAAATCACTATTGCAATGGTGATGAAATAAGCTTATTAGGATATATATATATATATAAATTATATATGAAAGAGAAAGATATCATAGTGGCAATGATAAGGTTTGGAAGAGTGGCAACGCATGAGCTTGTAGAAGCTAGGTTTGGGTTTGAGATAGTGAAAAGTACAAGAGAAAATGACTTGAGCTCGTGGGATAGAGTCAAGGTGTGGAGATCTTTAGTGATCTTGGGGCATGACAAGTGGTGGTTCATGATTGTTGTGATTAGTAGAGGGAGTGGGATCCATGACTTTCGGGGTATGAAGGTGGCTTGGCATTTGGCGATTGGTATGGACAGAGATGATATCGATGATGTAGTATTATCAATCAATAATAAACTTACATATGACGAGTTAACTGCACTTTAAATAACTACCTTGTGACATATACATAATAAGATAAATAGCAATAACTTATTAGATAGTGATGTGGATGCTATTAGTAACACATTACGGCATAGTTTGGGAAGTTGGTTTTGGTGGGTTAGGGGCTAAAATAGCCACAAAAAACCAAATAGGCTATTTTAGCCACAAAAAACAAAACATCAAATCCAACCCATAATCATTACTCTATCACAAAAAAAGTCAAAAAAGTCAAAAAGTCAAAAAGTCCTTCCCAAACTAGACTTTTTAACCCAGGCTAAAATAGCCAAAAAGCCAACCCACTTCCCAAACGGAGGCTAAATAATTTAATTTAATTTAACTTATTCAATCTGATTGCTCGTACTACCATTATTTTTAGGGAAGTTCTAATATACATTTCTTTAAAAATAGTGTACCGTATGCATCACTAATTATGTCATTTTATTTTTCAGTTATGATCAAATTTTTTTTTTTAGTTATGACATTGGGTTCATTTGGGATGTGAGTTGGTTTTTTGACTTTTTTAACTTGGGAGTAAAAAGTCTCGTTTAGGATGAGTTATTGACTTTTATAATAAAAAATAATAATTATGATTTTGATATGACATTTTATCTTATTAGCTTTTTAGTTTATTTTGTTTTGTTTTTTTTGTGACTATTTTTGCCCCATAGCCTTATGCCAAACGAGTGTATTATTTTAATTATAACTTATGAGTTCTTTAATTATACATTATATTATATTTACTTACGACATTTTTCTTAATTATGACTCAAAAAATTAAAATTATATTATTTTTCTTTTTAATTATAAGGTATATATGAAAAATGTGCACGATAATATTTCTCATTTAATAATTCTCAACAATCTTATGTTTTTCGTGAGGAGTCAACATCTATAATATATATATATATATTTCTAATTCCTCGTCCGCCCAAACAAAAAAACATGGAATTCTTTACTTATAATTTCAGTTAGTTCCAAATACAGGGTTGTTTGAGATATTCTAAATAAGTGTACTTTTGACTTTTTATAAAATATGAATTGGGTTTGAAGTGATGTGGTAGAAAGGTGATGTGACTTAAATAAGATAATGCGACTTAAATAGGATAATGACTTTTTGACTTTTTAACTTTTTTTGAAGATGTCAAACTTAGCCAAAAAAGTTTTCTTTTGATATCCTTTATTTTCCCTTTCCACTTTGAAATATAATTTCTAGAAAGATTTAATTCCAAACATAATGTGGGTGTTTGGGAAATAGATTTTTATGTAGGTTTTTTCAGTTCTAGGATATTATTAGAGAGAAAAAAATTTGTGTTTGGGAAGATAGTTGGGATTTTTGTGGTTGGATATAATATTTGTAAGAGAAAAAGTGAAATGATTATGGGATTAGAATTGATATTTTGTTTGAATATGTTTTTTTTGTTTTGCAAAAATTTTGTCTTCTAGTGAAAAACATTAAAAAAAAAAAAAAAACCAAAACTAAATCTTGCCAAACAACGCACCACGTTAGAGTTTGACGTTGTAAAAATATAAACTTCAATTTTAAGATTACACAAGGTGCGGGTAAGCTTGGCAAGCAATACACAATTATAAATTTAAAAAATAACCGTTCACTCTAAACTAAGGTAGTGACACGACTCGTCTCTCGTAGTATGATTCGTCTCGTACCTTGAATGTGAAAGAATAGAAAACTCATGTATGGATAACATTCAACAATCACAGAAAGTCAAATATTTGAAGGAATAATGAAAATTATATAAACGAAACTTCTAAATCACCATACAAATGTTCAAACCCTAGGATAATTGATTTCAATTGGAAACTCTAGTTACGTGGCTAAATTATTTATAAGTCTTATTAGGGAGACTTATGTTACATATGGTCCCACTAAAAAACTTATGTTCTTATAAGTTCTGTGGGAAGTTTGTTGACACATTTACCCTTAATATTAATTGTTAATATCATAAATAATAATAAAACCATATATAGGAAATTGAATGTTACCATAGATCATATCTATATAAATATAACGTAATGTGATACCTAAGAAATTGCATGTGACCATAGATTATATCTACATAAACGTAACGTAACGTGACACCTGCATAAACGTAACGTGACACCTAGGAAATTGAATGTTACCATAGATCATATTTATATGAAACGTAACATGACACCAACATAAACTAGCAATATTTTCACATTCAATTTAAAAAAATAAAAATTCATTAAGTTTGCGAAACATAATGTGACACGTTACGTTCTGTTTATGTAGGTGTCACGTTACATTACGTTTATGTAAGTGTCACATCACGTTACGTTTATGTAGGATATTGTGGAATAAATTCCTATCTAAATAGGACTTAAGACTCTATAAAAAATTACATAGAACTTAGCCTACCATAAATGTCTGAAAAAAGACTTATAAATAAGTCTCCCAAAATAAAAATCATTATTGACTTTTGCTTTTTACATATTAAATCCTAAATTTATGTATTGGAACCAATTTAGATAATCAAGTAATTTTTGTTAGAGTTACTGATAAAAAGGATAATGTTGTCATCTTACCATCACTCAGAGGTGGAGGTAAGTGGTGGGTGCAAAGAAAATAAGAGGGCAACTCTGGTCAGGGCACAACAAATAAGGAGGTAGCAGAAAGGAGTGGGGAAGGGGGCATGTAGATAAGGGACCATATGAGGCGCTCGTTTGGGAAGTATGTGTAATGACCCTCACCATCGCTACCTAGAACTGTTGATTCAAAATCGGACCGATTATCATTGATAATTGAACTGATTGTTACCGAATCGATCGATCAAATCAATCAATCGATTGAATATATATGTTAGTTTAAATGCATTCCTATCTGTTTGACTGTTTGATTGTCTGTTCAGTTTATATGTTTAAATTGCTAATTGAAGGCCTTATCGGCGGCCGAATCGAAAATCGAGTAGTGTTTTATGATCGTCATAATTTATGTGATTTAATGGTGTAATTATTTGAAGATTTATTTGGCATGATTAAATTAGATTAAAATATGCTAAATCGCATTAAGTGGACTTAATTGCCAAAATGCCACTTAGTGGCCCACTACATGGAACATTTGAGACTTGCCTTCATTTCATTTTCACACATTTCATCAGCTCCTTTTCTTGTTCTCACCGAATTAGAGAGAGAGAGAGAGAGAGAGAGAGAGAGTAGGAGGTTAGATTTGAGTTCATGAAAGTTGACTTAGGAACTTGAAGAAATTGAAGTGTAGATTGTCAATTAAGCCTCCATACCCCTAATTCAAGACCTAGGTAAGGAAATTCATCTTCTTCTTTGTGCCTTTGAATTGGTTCTTGCATGTTTCATGCTAATTTGAAGAAAAGAGCCTAGGATTGGTTGAAAGTGTTGAATTAAAGCTCAATTGTTGCATGCATGTGTGCATTGAAGAGTTTTGAGTTGATTTCATGACAAATGTTGCATGCATGTTCATGTTAATGTTTAGGACCATGAATTCATCTTGTTTTGAAAGGAATTGGCTCATTAGAGCATGTTTTGAAGCTTTGAATTAAGTTTAATTCATGCATGTTTTCATGTTCATCATGTTCATGGAAATGGGTTTGAAATTTGGATTTAATTAACTCACCCTTGGGCTTTGATTTCCCAAATTAAGCTTTGAAACTTGTTGTATATTGAGTTTAAATGTGTTTTCCAGAAATTGGGCCCAAGAAGTCGAGTTTTGAGCTTAGGAATGCTTGGTTTGAGCTTGGGAGGCAAAACTGGAAATTCCAGAATTTAGCTTCTACGCTCGAGCGAAGGATTCTACACTTGAGCGACCATCGTTTACTCTGATCTTCGCTCGAGTGAAGGAATGGTGGCTCGAGCGTAAATTTCAAGCTCTCAGAATCTTGGTGCACGCAGACGCACGCTCGAGCGAAGAAACCTGCGCTCGAGCGAGGACTTGTGTCTCACGCTCGAGCGAGGGTCGAGCGTCCATCGAGCGTAAATTTTGAGCATCCAGTATTTTTACTGTAACACACAGTCCGCTCGAGCGACGGAATTCACGCTCGAGCGGAGCCCCTTTATCTGCATGTCCGCTCGAGCATAGAAAGCCACGCTCGAGCGAGACCCCTATTTTCTGAAAATTTTGTTAAGTGTTTAAAAGTGTATCTTTGCATCTTCTTCCCATCCTAGGCATTCCTAGGGCATGTTTAAGACATCTTAATGAGGATATAGATGTAGAATCACACCAAGGCAAATTTAGGGATTAAGTTATTATCTTTCCCAACTGTGAAACTTAGTGTGTGTTCAATCTGTTAACTGTATATGGTGGGCATTCCGAGGAGACGCTCTAGCTTACCGTAGCCCAGAACTCTGTGAGTAACAATTATGTAAAGATATGTTCAAAATGATTATCATCTAAACAACCGAACTGTATTGTTTTCTGAACTGTTTACTGTTTACTAAATGAATGTATGCCCTATATTCTGAGCTGTACTGTGGCATATTTAGCACCTACTGTTTACTGTTACTGTTACAGAAATCTCTGTCGGTTCCCTTATGGAACCACCACTATTTACTGATTGATGGCCATCATTACTGTTCGGTCTTTAAGACCTACTGCTTACTGTACTGTTATGTTAATGGATGTACCACATATGACTGAGTGACTGAAAGACTGAAATACTGATTTAATGAACTGTTTTCATTACTGTAAGGACATTCATTCTAAACCTCTTTACGCATTATGTTATTCACTGGGCTTTAGCTCACTGCTCATATATATATATATATAGGTGTACAGGCACCGGACCAATGTTAGAAGCGTCGGGGTAATCTCCAGTTTTGTCAGCCAACCAATGTGCCTCACTGCAAGGTTCCGAGCCTGCCAAGCTATGGCTTAGAGGTGTTTTTTAATCTTCCCCGTCTGTCTTTGTAACCGTGTTGGATCTGTATAGATTATTACTGCACTGTACCGCCAAATAGGGATTAAGTCCCTGTCTTGACTGATCGTAAATACTGTGTATATATCTATGTATGTATGGAAAATCTTTTTGCATACCGACTGTCACAGCTCATTGGACATTGTTTATTTACTGTTTTGGCTTCCGCCATGCCGTTGTACTCTGTTTTACTGTTCTATTGTTAAGCAGGCCTTCGGCAATCTCGGATTACTGGTCGGTTACGATGCTAAACCCATAGGGGCGGGTTTGGATTGTGACAGTATGGGTTTGGAAATTTTTTTAGTTAAAATAATTATAAAAAAGTAAAATAATTTTTTTAATTTAATAAGATAAAATATTACATTTAATTCATAATCATTATATTTTTTCTTTTATAAAATGTTAAAAAAATTAAAAAGACCTTCCTAAATCAACTTTTTTAATTCCAAGTTAAAATAATCAAAAAATTAAAAAATTAACCCACTTCTCAAATAGATCATAGGAAATATTGGGAGAAAATAATTAAAAGGGAAAATAATTAGAGGAGGCATTGATAGGTAAAAGGACGAATATGGAGTTAACCAGAGGTAGCGGTAGGATTGAGAATTAATAAGTCTTAGGGTAGTTACTCAATTAACGGAACTGCTACGTAGCTCGAATTGTCGAGCTCGAAATTGGCTCGAATCCAATTTCAGAAGCAGAGAAGGAGAAGAGAAGAAATGAAGGAGGAGGAGGAGGACTGGAGGGGGCACAATCACAGGGGGAGAAGAGAAGGAAGGAGGAGGAGGAGGAGGAGGAGGAGGAGCAAGGAGGAAGGGGAGGGGCTCGGCCAACGGCAGTGGTGTTGCGACGAAGGGGAGGGGCTTGGCGGGGCTGGAGGCGACGGCGGTGGTGCTGCGACGATCGCTGGTGCTGCGACGAAGCGGAGGGGTTCGGCTGATGACAGAAGCGGAGGGGCCCTCTCTTCTCTCCATTCCTTCTTCCCCTTCTCTTTCTCTTCTCCTCTCTTCTTCCTCTCTTCTCTCCCTCTTTCTCCTCTGTTTCAGACCACCCAAAACACCCAAAACAACATTCGAGCCAATTTTGAGCCAAAGTTTTCGAGCTACGGCTCGTTTCCGCTCAATTAAATGGGAATGTACAAACTCAATGAGGGGATTTACATTAAAAGTGTGAAATATACAAATATATATATATATATATACACTAGCCGTAACCCGTGCAATGCACGGAAAATAGACTATATATATTTTGTGTGATAAATAAATCATCCTAATATTAAATTATATCTTAATAGCGACAAGCCATAATATTAAGCCATCTAGGTAGATGTTAACAATAATTAACCCACAAAATTTTACAATAAAATTTGATATGCATAAGAAATTATTAATTATAAAAATTGTTGAGAATAATAGTATCACAATCACTTGATAACATAAATAACTTGTATCAAACTAAACAAAACATTAAAAGAGATAAATTCTATAAGCTCAGAAAAGTTATCATAAATTTATTTGGATTTTAAATCAGTGGTGTATATTATTATTGTGGGATCAAATTATGAATAAGTATCAACTTTTAATTATAATTTATAAGTAGTTTTTTAAAAAATTTAATCTAAGTTTGTTGCCTTGCTTATAAAAAGAACTTCTCAAACAAATCGTTAATTGATTATATTAGCAACTCTCTATCTTTGATTTCCTCTATCAATGATACACTCATATTGTTGATATAGTGAGTCCTCGTGAATGGGTTGGACCGATCCAAGTTCCTCAAGCCCACTGGATAACCTGCAAGCAAGTTCAATCGGGGAACGGGGTAGTCCCCCGGTGAACCCTCCGGTGTATGAATTAGAAAAGGTGATAGGCAGAATGTAGAGAGAGAGAGAGAGAGATAGGGGATGAAAAACTTAACCTTCTTCTTCTCTTTGAGCTTTGCTTATATCCTTTGGTAATCATTTCGCTGTTTTAGCCGTTCTGACCTTACCGCCGAAAGCTTGCGCCGTGGTTCGTCTTGTTCAGGGTGAGGGGACGCCATTTCGGCTGAGGGGTGTTGTCGCCATAAATGCTGTGATGGGTTGCATTAATGGTGATGTGTCAGGCAATAACTTGAGATCTTTGTTCCGCTAACATGGCTCGCTCGCACCCGCCACGTGTCCGAGCATCATTGGCCTTTCCTGCCCAGTTGGCCTCCAGCTGTACCGGGTTGTGCAATGGGATCTAGATGGTGGGCTTGGGTTTACTCATGGTGGGCCGTGGTCCTTGTGGGCCTATCCCTGTCAGTAGTCCCCCATTCCCGAGTGCAGCTTTAGTCCAACGAAGGGAATAGTAATAAGAAGGATGAATCCGACCGGTAGGGGGAGACCGACCACCGAGGAGAGGTGAGGTGAGGGTGGTCGGTGAGGCGTGAGGAAGGCCGAGCGGGGTGAGGCCGACCGCGAGGGTAATCGAGCGAGAGAGGCCGGGCGTGAGGGCGGCCGAGCGGGGTGAGGCCGTGCGTGAGGGAGGCCGAGCGGGGTGAGGCCGACCATGGGTAACCGAGCGAGAGGCCGGGGTGGTGAGGCCGACCGCGAGGGTGACCGAGCGTGAGAGGCCGAGCGTGAGGGAGGTCGAGCGGGGTGAGGCCGAGCGTGAGGGCGGCCGAGCGGGGTGAGGCCGACCGCGAGGGTGACCGAGCGGGAGAGGCCGAGCGTGAGGGCGGCCGAGCGAGGTGAGGCCGACCGTGGGGGCGGCCGAGCAGGAGGGCGCGGGGCTCAAGAGGCGGCGTGTCACGTGATAGGTAAAGTGGAAAAGACAAGGTAAGGGCAGAAGTCAGCGCATCAGGACCATACACGTGTCAGGATTTCGGGGGAGGGGAAAGGTCAAGCGTTGGATCAGGAGTGAAGCGTCAGGGCATTATTATGGGCATTGATGAGACAGTTTTGGCGGATGATTTGAAAAGTTTTCAAACTGGCGAACATTAATTTGGATCCTTGGAATACGGGCAAACCGTGGGCTTTTGGTATCATACGATTCACCTACTTCTTTACAAAAACGCAAAACATTCGAAGTGTCAGTTCCTTCGTTGCTCACGATACTCCGTTGAAACATTTCTTCGATTTTTTAGCACCTGCAGCAGAAGCTATTCGCAAACACAGCTTAGAAATGGCCCACGAAGAGACTGCAATTGTCAGGGGAGATCCACTGGGGGAAGATGATGCAGAGGAACTAGCGATTCAGTATAGGTCCAACAGGGGGGGAATCGGTAGAAACGGCACAGCCAATCAGCCAGGTGGAACCAGACCACTGGCATTCGAGGGCTGATAGATCCCTTATTACAGCGGCGGAATTGGGGGCTATCCGCGAGAAGTATCAGATTCCGGTGGAGGTGGAGTTACAGGTGCCAAAATCGACGGAGAGGCCGTCTGACGCCAGGGTGGGAGCGTTTTCCCTCTACGAGGAAGCTCTAAAAGGTGGACTGAGGTTGCCTCTGCCGCAAATCGTGGTAGATGTGCTCAACCACCTGGAGGTAGCACCAGGGCAACTGATGCCCAATGCATGGAAAATCCTGCTGGCCTGCGCAAGTGCTTGGCCGAAGGCGAACGGGGGGGTGGCCATGACGGTGGAGGAGTTCTTGGTCATTATAAGGTCAGCAAGAGACCTAGATCACCCTTCAGGCGTTGGCAGGGAAGGGTTTGGTGGCTGGTTTACCGACGTCCATCAAAGGTTGGAGGCCGTGGTGGTTCTATGTGTCCATCTCTGGAGGGGCTGGCGTGCGCACCGTGTGGAAGGTGCCAGCCAAGTATGCAGAGCTAAAGTTGGGGGCGGCGGCGGAGAAGAGGGTAAAGAAGGTGAAGGAGTGGAGGGAAAAGGAAAAGGTCAAGTGGGACGAGTTGGTTCAGCCGTCAGAGCTGTTTGAAGCTGGGTTGGGCCCAAAACCGATCGGTGGAGACCTCGACTGATCAGAGCTGGAGGTAAGAAGAAAGGCACAAGAGGCGGAAGATCAAGCCATGCTGGTGAGAGCCCAGAAGTTCAAGGAGGCCTAAGCCGACCGTCCTCTTCAGCCAGTGGCGAGGGAGAGAATTCGACCTCGTCCCAAACCCTTGGGAGAGAAGAGTTTGGGCGAGTCTGCTCCGCGGCTGCTTCCAAAAGACCCTCTGAAGGAGAGGTCGCTGAAGGAAATAGAGGCGCTGGGGGTAGGGAAGAAAAAGAAGAGGTTGAGGCGGGGTGGGGAGGAGCCAGCCCAGAAAAGAAGAAAGGAGGTAAGGATGGAAGGGGCCAGCCTGGCCAAGCAAGTGGAGGGTGGGGAGGTGGCGCAGACCCCCGAAGGGGTGGTCGTCTCAGTTGGGGCAAAGGTCCTTGTGACAAAGGACACCCCCGAAGTGGTGATAGCCAGTCCAACGGTGGACGTGGCGGAGAAGGCCCCAGCAGAACAAGTGGGGGCTGGGCAGGCTGGGGGCGAGCCAAGTGGGAGGTTGGAGAAGACCCCAGTGGTGCAAGCAGAAGTTGGGTTGGTTGGGGCAGAGCCAAGTGGGAGGGAGCAGACCCAAAGGGGCGCTGTGTCTCAGGAAAGAGTTGGCCTGGGCGCCACAATTTACCATGCGCGTGCAGTAGCTGGAAGGCTGGAGGGAGATGGAGGCCCAGCTAAGGCGGTGGCAGATCGCCTAGTGAAGATGGTGGAGGAGTCAGCTCTGCGTTCGGCCTCTGGATTTGGTGAGGCCGACCTGTTCAGGGGGTTATGCTCCGCGCAAATGGAGGTAACTACCTTGGCAGGGGCTCTGTTGAGGAAAACTGCGGCGGCCAAGATCAAAGCTGAAGAGGCCAAGGCAGACTTGACCAAGCTGAAGAAGGAGAGTGCTGCATGGAAGACTGCCCACATCGAGCTGCCATCAGTCAAGTCGGACTTGGAGGACACGCGCCGAAGGGTTGTGTCGCTCGAGTTCCAGTTGGCTGGTGAGCAGAAAAAATTGGAGGAGTCCCAGAAGGCCTGTGCCACAGCGCTCGAGCGGCATGAGGAGGCCATGAACAATAACGAAGAGCTCGTCAGGCAGAGGGATGATGCAGATGCGAAGGCTGAGGCTCTGCAAAAGGAGGTGGAGGACGAGCGCGCTAGGGCGCTGGAGCAGAGGGAGAGCCTGCGAAAGGAGTGGGAGGCGGAGCGGAGTAGGGTAGCTGTGGAGAGGGAGACCCTGCTGAAACAATTTGAAGCAGAGAGGGGAAAGTTGACTGCAGAGGGGGAGGTCTGGAGGAGGGAGCTGGAGGCTGAGAGAGCCAAGGCTGCAGCTGACAAGGAGGCCCTACAAAAGGAGCTGGACGAAGAGAAGGCGAAGGCGGCCTCGGAAAGGGCAGCCTACCCTGATCTTTATGTTGCAGCTGTGACACAATTCAAAGGGTCTCCTGAGTTCCAGATGGCGATCGATTCTTAGCCGGCTTGGGGGTCTGGGGTCTTTGGGTCATCAGGGACAGGTGCTGGGGTGAGGACAGAGTCTGAAATCATTAACAGTTTCCAGCAATCTGACTACTACAAGCACGAAATGGCTGAGTACTGGGACAGCGGTTGGAAGATGTTCAAGCGCAAGGCTGAGGAGCTGTTTCCAGACTTAGACCTGAGTAGTGTGGTGATTGGAGAAGATGACGTAGCCCAGACCCCATTGGACGAGGGGATTGAAGAAGCTGACCTCATTTCAAGCGAGGAGGAGGAGTGATCTGCATGATGAGTAGACTTAGGAGTTTTGGTTTATTGTTTTGTTTTGTTTTTTTTTTTGAAAGGGATGTAAGTAGTTTGTACACACATTTTTGAATGAATAAAAGGGCATTTATGGTTCTAGTTGATGATTCCAGTATATTTCCCCTTGTATTGGTTTGGGCTTGGTTTGTTTTTCTTGTGATTATTTTGTGCATTGTTGTTTTAAGCAAATGCTTGTGCCAGGCAGTAGAGCAAGGTGGAACTAAAGTCATGCCAAAATCCAAGTCAGAATAGGATAAGGAATTTTCTAATACAGAGTGAAATAGCAAATTTGTGTAAGTGTGGTGTGGGGGGAATCTGGAAAGTAATGTTTCAAATTGAACGAGCATGGAAGTAGACTGAAATGTAATGTTGAAGATGTGACTTGCAAATGAAATATGGGAGAACATCTTTAAAATATGGCTAAGTGTCAAATTACCATGGAAAAGTAGACTGAAATGTAATGTTGAAGATGTGATTTGCAAATGAGATATGGGAGAGCATCTGTAAAATATGACTAAGTGTCAAATTACCATGGAAAAGTAGACTGAAATGTAATGTTGAAGATGTGATTTGCAAATGAGATATGGGAGAGCATCTGTAAAATATGACTAAGTGTCAAATTACCATGGAAAAGTAGACTGAAATGTAATGTTGAAGATGTGACTTGCAAATGAAATATGGGAGAACATCTTTAAAATATGGCTAAGTGTCAAATTATTTTGAAATTGTGGTTAAGCGTCAGATCATGACTGAGTGTTTTGCTTTATGAGCTTTTGTTCATAGGTCTGACTGAGGCTTTGAGCGTTCAGGTCTGGCTGAGGCTTTTGAAAGTGCTCAGGTCTGGTTCTGACTATGGCTGTTGAAAGTGCTCAGGTCTGGTTCTGACTGAGGGCTCAGGTCTGGCGGAGGCTTTTGAGAGTGCGCAGGTCTGACTGAGGCTGTTGAAAGCGCTCGGTTTGGCCGAGGCTTTTGTAGGTGCTCAGGTCGGACTGAGGCTTTTGAAAGTGCTCGGTCTGGCCGAGGCTTTTGTAGGTGCTCAGGTCGGACTGAGGCTTTTGAAAGTGCTCGGTCTGGCCGAGGCTTTTGTAGGTGCTCAGGTCGGACTGAGGCTTTTGAAAGTGCTCGGTCTGGCCGAGGCTTTTGTAGGTGCTCAGGTCGGACTGAGGCTTTTGAAAGTGCTCGGTCTGGCCGAGGCTTCTGTAGGTGCTCAGGTCGGTTGAGGCTTTTGAAAGTCTTTCGGTCCGCGGAGGCTTTTGTAGGTGCTCAGGTCGGACTGAGGCTTTTGAAAGTGCTCGGTCTGGCCGAGGCTTTTGTAGGTGCTCAGGTCGGACTGAGGCTTTTGAAAGTGCTCGGTCTGGCCGAGGCTTTTGTAGGTGCTCAGGTCGGACTGAGGCTTTTGAAAGTGCTCGGTCTGGCCGAGGCTTTTGTAGGTGCTCAGGTCGGACTGAGGCTTTGGAAGTGGCACTGCAAATAAAAGTTTTATGGAAGTTACATTCAGACAGTTGAATTATAGGAAATGGGGGCTCCAGTCGATATTTGTATTATGTATTTAAAAAGGGAAAATACAACAATTTTGACAAAACAAGAGTAAAGATTCATTGATAGTAGCGCTTCAGATGTTCAGCATTCTAGGGATGGGGAAGGTCTCGGCCATCCATATCTTGAAGTCGGTAAGTGCCTGGCCGTGGGCGGGCCTTCACCACGTAGGGCCCCTCCCATTTGGCTGCCAATTTGCCCTCGGTTGGATTCTTTGTGGCAAGAGTTGCTTCTCTCAAGACAAGGTCGCCAGTAGAGAACTCCCGCGGTCGGACTTTGCGGTTGTAGTGTGTTCTCATTTTCTGCTGGTACGAAGCCAATCTAACAGCGGCAGTCTCTCTAAGCTCCTCGATGAGGTCCAGTGCCTTTCGACGGGTTCTTGGTGGCGAGATCTGGATGCAAGACCCTGGGGGTGGGCAGACCGACTTCTACAGGGATGACCGCCTCGGCGCCATATGTTAAGCGAAAAGGGGTTTCCCCAGTAGGAGTCCGGGCAGTGGTTCGGTAAGCCCAGAGTACATGTGGTAGTTCCTCAGCCCAGAGGCCTTTAGCAGCTTCGAGCTTAGTTTTGATGATCTTCAGGAGAGAGCGGTTGGTGACCTCAACTTGGCCATTTGCTTGGGGATGGCCGGGGGAAGAGAAGCATGGTTGAATTTGGAGATCTGCACAAAATTTCCTGTATTTAGCATTGTCGAACTGTTTGCCGTTGTCGGAGACGATGGCCTGAGGGATGCCAAATCTGCAGACAATCGATTGCCAGATGAACTTGGTGGTGTTCCGCTCGGTGATTGTGGCGAGGGGTTCTGCCTCGACCCACTTGGTGAAGTAGTCAATGGCAACAATTGCGAACTTGGTCTGGCCTCGACCAGTGGGGAGTGGACCAACCAGGTCGATACCCCATTTGGCGAACGGGTAAGAGAGTGATCGGCTCGATGGGAGGGCATGGGGAATGTTGGCGGTTACCGACACTTGTCGCATTTCACGAAATCGAGAGGCATCTTTGTTGGTCGGCCGGTAGCTGTCTGAAGTACTTTGTGTCTTGAGACGCCACTCGAATGATTGCCAGGTTCCTTCATGGATCTCTTGCATTACATAGGTTGCTTTGGGCGAGACATCTCGAATGCGGTTGTGAAACCGCTGTAAAGGACGCCGTCGACGAGAATGTAGTTAAGCGAGCAGCTCGACCTTGGCGACTTTGTTGGTCATCCGGTAGTTCTCCGAGGGTCAAGAAGAGGAAGATGTCGGATGCCCAAGGGATGGGTTCCGTCTGGAGGATTGCACTTCTTCTTGGTCGGGTGAGATGGTAGGTGAGTCGGTGTAGGCGAACTCCATGGTTGAGGTCGGACCGGTCGGTGGAGGCCAGTGAGCCATCTCATCCGCTGGAGTTTTCCGCCCTAGGTATGTGTCGATCTGGAAAGTGTTGAAGAGAGGCGAACAAGGGTGGCGCCATGTCCTGTAAGTCCGCATTGTGGTATCCTTGGCATCGAATTCACCCGTGATCCGGCCGATAAGTTGGGAGTCACTAAACACGGATGTGGCTAACACCAATGTCTTTGGCTAGACGAAGTCCCGCTATCAATGCCGTATTCGCCTCGTTGTTCTTTGGCCGTAAACAAGAGGCGGAGGGCACATTTGAAATAACCCCTTGAGGATGTGAGGATGAGGCCACCCGCGTCCTTCTGCGAGGCGAGCCGTCAACATTGAGTGTCCAACAATGAGGGTCTTGACTCTGGCGGAGTTGGTGGGGTGGAGAGTTAGTGGTTGGGGCTAGATTGGTGAATTCCAAGATGAAGTCGGCTCTGACTTGCCCCTTGATTCTTTGTCAAGGCGATAAGAGATGTCGAGCGGCTTAGTTCTCGATCCTTTGCATTAGTCTTCCCGAGAGCTCGGGTTCTTTGCATGACCTTCTTCAGTGGTCGGTGAGAACCACTATGGAGTGGGCTTGGAAGTAGGGGCGAGTCGTCTGGAGGCGATGACCAAGGCCGGGGACTTTTTCTAATAGGGGTAGTTCTGCTCCGCTCCCTCGAGAGCCGGTGATGTAGTAGACCCGGCCGTTGGATTGAGCCGTCCTCTCGATGAGTCTTTACCTTGATTGCGGTGCTTGATCTTGCTAGGTAGAGGAAGAGGGCTCGCCGGTGATTACTGTGAGAAGGGAGGATTGTCCATGCAATTGTTTCAACTGTTGGAAGGCTTTTTTCGATTCGATTGTCCATTCAAAAGTCTGCGCAGACTTTGAAAAATGGTAGGCACTTATCCGTTCTTGGGAGATGAAACAGTTGAGGGTCGCCACTCTGCGGTGAGCCTTTGGACTTCTTTAACGGTTTTGGGTGGCGCATCTCAATCGGGGCCTTGATCTTCTCGGGGTTGGCCTCGATGCATGTTGTGACCATGAAACCAGAACTTGCGGATCCTCGCCAAAGGCGCACTTCTCTGGTTTAGCTTCATCGATATTTGCGGAGGTGGCAAAAGTTTCTCGTGAGTCGGTGAGGTGGTCGATTGGAGAGTTTGCTTTTGACCAAAGATGTCATCCACATACGCTTCCATGTTCCGTCCGTCGATGGTGGAAGATGTATTGACTAAACGCGTTGGTAGGTGGCCCGAGATTCTTTAGTCCGAACGGCATGACGGTAGTGGTAGGTGCCCGATCGGTGATGAAAGATGTGTTCTGGTGGGATGAGTGCATCACAATTTGGTTGTACCCTGAAAAAGCATCCATGAAGCTGAGCATTTGATGACCGGCCATGGCGTCGACCAGTAGATCAATGCGGGGGAGAGGATAACTATCTTTGGGACAAGCTCGGTTCAAGTCGGAGGAGTCGACGCAGACGCCACTTGCCATTGTTTTTTTGCGGACCCGGGACCACGTTGGATAGCCACTTAGGATAATCCACATTTCGGATAAAGCGGGCCTCAAGAAGTTTGTCAACCTCTCTGGCTATGAGATTGTTGCGCTCTGGATGGAAAATCTGTTGCCTTTGTCGGAAGGTTGGAAATGAGGCTCGATCTTGGCGATGGGTTATGAAAGAGGGTCGATGCGCAGCATGTCCGCATGAGTCGGCGAAGACGTCTCTGTATTCGGTCAGGAGAGCGGTGAGGTCGGCCTTGGCTTGGGAAGGCAGTTGGCTGCCAATTTTAGCAGTTTTGAGCGGGTTGGTGGGATCGATGATAACTTCGGCGAAGTTCCTCTCTGAGTTCGCCTCTGATCAGTTCGTCCTCATCTCGAGCGTCAAGTCCTTCAATGATCATTGCCTCCTTCAGTTTGACCTCTTTAAGTGAGGCCACATAACATTCTCTGGCGACGGTCTGTTCTCCTCTCACCGTTCCGACCCCAAAATCAGTAGGGAACTTGAGGGCAAGGTGGTAGGTGGATGTGATGGCTTGGAAGGCATTAAGGGCCGTGCGGCCGAGAATGATGTTGTAAGCTGAGGGGCAATCGACAACAAGGAAGGTAAGCAACTTCGTGGTCTGCCGTGGGTACTCTCCAATGGTGATGGGGAGATCAATGGAGCCGATAGAGGTCACCCGGTCACCGGTGAAACCAACCAGAGGAGTTTGGAGTAGGGACAGGCTTTCTTCCCCGATCTTCAGTTGGCGGAAGCAGTTGAGGAAAATGATGTCCGACGAGCTGCCATTGTCAATGAGGACTCGTCTGACCTTATAATTGGAGAGGACAGTGGAGATGACAAGGGGATCATCGTGAGGATAATGGATGCCTGTACAGTCGGCGTCTGTGAAGGTAATGGGCTCTGTCCACTGCTTGGGTTGCTTAGGGGGTCGGTCGACCATGGCAACTGTCTTGTCTGAACCCTGTCGTATCTTTCTAAGCTCTGCCCTCCGAGCCGAGCGAGATGGTCCTCCACAAGCAAGGCCGCCTGAAATAACTCTGATTTCACCAACCGGCGGAGGCGGATTACCTTGAGGCCGAGGTTGTTGGTGGGGTCGATCATGCCTCTGGTCTGGTTGAGCTGGTTGCCGTGGTGGGGTATGCCCGTGATTGTCTCTGTGGGGCCCGATCCTTTGCCTCTGCTGAGGGCGGGTATCTGTGAATCGGCTCAGGCGCCCCTGGCGAATAAGGGTCTCCACTTGATCTTTGAGGCTGATGCAGTCGTCGGTGTTATAGCCATGATCCTGGTGGAAACGGCAATATTTGGACTGGTCTTTACGATTGGAAGGGTTCCGTGGAGGAAGAGGCCACTTGAGGGGGTAGTCCTGTTGGATCTGGTTAAGAACTTGTTCCATGGGAGTATTGAGGGGTGTATATCGCTCGAACCGACCGGAATGCTTGAGTGCCGACCCGATGAGGTCGGTCGGCATAGCGGGATGTTTGGTTATGATGCCGAGTGTTACTGGGTTCTTGGTCTTTTCTCTTTTCTCTGGGGGCCAGATATTTAGTTGTGGAGTCTTGCCGAGCGGCTAGAGAGTCTTCGGCGTTCATGTACTTTTGGGCTTTGGAGAGCAGGGCTGCCATGGATGTCGGGGGGTTCTTGGAGAGGGAGAAGAGGAAATCGGATGACCGCAGACCAGCCATGAAGGCTGTGAGGATGACTTTATCGTCATTTTCAGCAACTTGCAAGGCTTCGGTGTTGAAACGAGTGACAAAGCTGCGCAGTGACTCCCCCTCGGTCTGACGGATGTTGAGGAGTTGGGTCGCCGGACGTCGCTGGCGTTGGGCCCCGATGAAGTGGCTCAGGAAGGAGTCACTGAGGTGTTGGAATGTGGAGACCGAATCTGGTGGCAACTGGCTGAACCATAGCCGAGCCGACCCCTTCAGTGTCACGGGAAAGGCTCGGCACATGATTTCGTCAGGGAAAGCATGGAGGATCATGAGGGTACGGTAGGTCTCCAGGTGGTCGACGGGGTCGGTTGTTCCGTCAAAGGGGTCGATGGTAGGCATTTTGAACTTGGGGGGTAGGGGTTTGTCTCGGATGGAGGCGACAAAAGGGGAGTTTGCTGTAGTGGAGGGCTTATGTTGGATGTTTTGCATGACCCCTTGGAGTTGGAGTTTCATGGCTCGGAGTTCAGCGTCCCAAAGGGGAATGTTGTCACCACCAGAGGGAGATAGATGTTGGACGCTGCTAGCTTCTCCCTCGGGAGCTGGGGCTATGACTGATGGACGTGGGGGTGGAGGAGGATGTATATGTGGGTGAGGGGGTTGCAAGCCCCCCGAGTTGGGAGGATTGGGTTGTGGGACAGTATGGCCTGGAACTTGTTCTGGATGGGGTGGAATATCTGGAGGTGGTGGAGGAATAGGGAGGTTCCGTTGGAGCAGAGCGTTGATTAAAGCCTGGTTTTGTTCGGCCATACGGTTGATGCTATTGGTGAGCTTGATGAAGTACGGTGGTGGGTTGTTCGGATTGGGAGGGTCGGTCTGGTGATCGGCGGTGTTATGGTGGGAAGCCATGGATCTGGTCGTTACCATGCACGTGACGGATGAGATGAAAAAGGTTGCTGAAAAAGGGGTCCCCGGCGGCAATGAACACAACTGGCGCACGGACAAACCGAATTCCCACAGACGGCGCCAACTGTTGATACAGTGAGTCCTCGTGAATGGGTTGGACCGATCCAAGTTCCTCAAGCCCACTGGATAACCTGCAAGCAAGTTCAATCGGGGAACGGGGTAGTCCCCCGGCGAACCCTCCGGTGTATGAATTAGAAAAGGTGATGGGCAGAATGTAGAGAGAGAGAGAGAGATAGGGGATGAAAAACTTAACCTTCTTCTTCTCTTTGAGCTTTGTTTATATCCTTTGGTAATCATTTCGCTGTTTTAGCCGTTCTGACCTTACCGCCGAAAGCTTGCGCCGTGGTTCGTCTTGTTCAGGGTGAGGGGGCGCCATTCCGGCTGAGGGGTGTTGTCGCCATAAATGCTGTGATGGGTTGCATTAATGGTGATGTGCTGTGGCAATAACTTCGCAGATCTTTGTCTGCTGACATGGCCTGTTCTGCACCCGCCACGTGTCCGAGCACCATTGGCCTTTCCTGCTCAGTTGGCCTCCAGCTGTACCGGGTTTTACTGACCGGGTTGTGCAATGGGATCTAGATGGTGGGCTTGGGTTTACTCATGGTGGGCCGTGGTCCTTGTGGGCCTATTCCTGTCACATATCATATCAAAGTATAAATCATTCTCCATAGTTTGAATAACACTTGCATAGTTCCTACGTCATTTTAAAAAAATTAATCAAGATAAGAATGTCATAGTATTATAAAAATTATACAAGAGAATAGTTTTAATCCATTTTATTTATTAAAAAAATGATAAAAAATTATTTGAATTGTACTTGAAAAAATATAACAAATGATAGCTTTAATCATTATATACCCAAAAAAAAATTTATATCGGTTAATCAACGAAAAAATGGTCAAATATAAATAGAGTCATGAATATTGAATTAAATCATATGGGCTCTAAATTGATAGTATAATCTAGCAAATAAACTAATAATAATATAGAGATATTGACAAATGTAGTACTTCCCTATCATCTTTGTATTATATTCATTAATTTCATGTATTATATGAAAGTTTTATTTGTCTCGATCCTTTAATAAAATAAGGATCAAGAAAACAAATTTGATAAGAAATTGATTCTAAACTTAATTATTGAAAAAACAAAAATTTTAATGAGAGAATTTAGAGATGGGATTGAAGAAATACTATAACGAATGACAGCCTTATAAAAAAAATTTTAAAAAAAACATAACAATGATCTAATGCAAATTATTTTTAATAACTAATAGAAAGAATCTCAAATTATTACCTTTTATAAATAGAGTGAAAAAAATTAATTTTGTGAGATTTTTATACTACCTTCTCCCATGTAGCGTTTATTATTTCATTATTAATACTATTTTCATTCAGAGCGATAATTTTTTTTTTTTTTATAATCTTTATCATTTGGTAGATAATAACGAATAAAAAAAATTATCAAGAGAATGTTAAGAATTTAATTGGAGATAAGAAGTTATAGATAAGTGCCATAAAATAAAAAATTTAAAATAAAAAAAGATAATATGTGATAGGAGAAAAAAAATATGAGTAAATCAAAATAAAGATTTAGATATATATGTTTTTCATAGATATATAGATTAACAAATCATATCTTTATCTAAATTTTATTATTTTAATTTTTTGAAAATCAATTATTTAATCTTTATCTTTATCTGTAAGCCACGAAATTAATCTTTATAAATTATTTATCAATTTTTATATGTTTATTTATCTATAAGTCATGAAATTATTATTTTTAAATAATTTTTAAATTTTTTATCTTTATCTATAGGTCATGAAATAAATTTTCATAAATTATTTATGAATTTTTATATATTTATCTATAATGAAATTAATTAAAGTACGAAATGAGGAGGGAAAAAAAAAAGAGAGTAATTTTGTTTTTTTTTAAAAAAAAAATCAATTATTTAATCTTTATCTTTATTTGTAGGCCACGAAATTAATTTTTATAAGTTATTTATCAACTTTTATTTGTTTATTTATGGAAAGAAATTTTAAATTATCTATAAGTTATGAAATTAATTTTTTAAAATTAATTGTTTATTTTTTATCACTACAACAAAAACATACTTTAGTGGCACTACACTAGTGGCATATTTTTAGAAAATGCCACAAAAAATGATATTTAGTGGCACGTTTTTGAAAAATGCCACAAAACGACAAACATAAAAGGCTCTAGTGACATTTCAATGAACAAGTGTCACAAAACTACAACAAAAACATACTTTAGTGGCACTACACTAGTGGCATATTTTTAGCAAATGCCACAAAAATGATATTTAGTGGCACGTTTTTGAAAAATGCCACAAAACGACAAACATAAAAGGTTCTAGTGACATTTCAATAAACAAGTGTCACAACACTACAACAAAAACATATTTTAGTGACACCATACTAGTGGCATGTTCTTAAAAAATGTCACAAAAGGAATATTTGGTGGCATTTTTTAGAAAAATGTCATAGAGCCACAAACATACAAGGCTCTAGTGGCATTTCAATTAAAAAAAAAGTGTCATTTCACTACAACAAAAATGTCACTACAACAAATTTACACTTTAGTGACACTACACTAATAGCATGTTTTTAGAAAATATCACAAAAATAAAAATTGGCATTAAATGTTTTAGAAAAATGCCATAGAACCACAAAACATATAAGGTTCTAGTGGTATTTTAATAAAGAAATGTCACATCAATTTTATGGCATTTTATAAAATAATGACACAAAAAATTATGTTCGTGACATTTACCAACAGATGCTACTAAACTTTAGTTGCAATGGCATTTTTTAAAAAATGTCAGGACACTAGGTAGGTGCAAATTACTTTTTATGGCACTTAGGTGAAAAGTGTCATAAACAAATATTTTATAGCATTTTGAGAAATGCCACTAAGCCAAAAACTTTCCAAGCTTATAATGACATTTTTGAAAAAACAAAAAATGCCAATATATTTTTCAAAATTTTAAAATGCAGTAAATGATTAAAAATAAATGAATTAAACTCAATATACACTACAGGAAAAAGCATATTCGGCGACTAAATTTCCAGACCCAAAAAATTTGGTCGCTGAAAGTATAACTTCAATGACCAAAACAAAGATTAGTTTCAAAAGTAAAGCTTTTTGGCGACTAAACAATTTTAGTAGCCAAAAGTCTACAATTGGCGACTAAAACTAAGTTTGGTTCGATTATATGAGTTTTAGTGACTAAAAGATTTTAGTAGCCCAAAGTAAAGTTTTTGGCAACTAAAAAATTTAGTAATAAAGTATACAATTAGCGACTAAAAAACAAGTTTAGTCGCCAAAAGTGATCAGTTTTAGCGCGGGAGAACTAAAATCCTAAGGTGGGAATCAAATTTTTTGGTGACCAAAATTTTGGTAGCTAAAAGTGCATCTTCGGCCAAATCCGATTTTGGTCCACAAAGTTAAATTTTTTAGCAACTAAAAAATAATTAGTAGCCAAAAATATAGAATTGGCGACTAAAAAATATTTTTAGTTCCCAAAAGTGGTCTTTTTTTTTATTTTGGTAGTAAATAGTTTATTTTACATAAATTATGTTCAATAAAATAATTATGTTTATACATATACTTTTATATTAATATTGATGTATATATTATATAAATAATATATGTTGCGTATATAATCATGTGGTGCTATAGAGGTGTAGTGGGAAGAGTGTGGTGTATAAGGTTTATGGTGCAGGAGGTTGGTGGTTCGAGTCTCCGCAAGAGCGGATCAAATTGTTCTACAACGAATTATCATCACAAATGGCACTTGATAGCGTCATGAATAGTGTCACTGAAAGGTTTTAGTCTTGATGGTGTAATGACACTTATAAGTGTCACTAACTCTTTTTTTAATGGCGCTTGATAGTGCCACAAATAATATCTATCATGACATTAAAATGTCATTGAAAGTTTTTAGCTATGATGGTGCAGTGACACTTGCAAGTATCTACCGTGGCACTCGTATCTACTGTGGCACCGATAAAAGTGGCACTTGTTCAAAATGCCACAAGACCAAAAAATGTCATTAGAAGAATAGTTTTGTGGCACTTTCAAATGTCACTAAACTAAGAAAATGTTGTAGTGTATCTTTATCTGTAGATTATAAAATTAATTTTTAGTATGTTTATCTATATGGAGGAATTTTGAAATTCAAATCTTTATCCATAAATAATGAAATTAATTTTAATTTTAATTAATCAAACAAATAAAAAATGAAGAAAAATAGAAAACATGAAAGGCAATCAAAGAAGGTTGCTACGTAGGAAAGAGAGTGTTTTAAAATTATGAGAATTTAGGAATAAATATTTTGAAGCTTTTGACAAAACAATTACATTTGGTTATATAGATAGTATAGAAGATAGATATAGATAGATAGATGGATATAGATATAGATAGATAGATAGATATATTTTAAATTGAATAATGTACTAGAAAATAGTTAAACCCATCTTAAACATTATGATTTTAGGAACAAAAATAGATCAAAGTTAATCTTTTTTTTTTTTCCACCCACTTACACATTTAGTCATTTTTTTTTAATCTATTTATACAAATAGAAGGGTATGCGGGCTTATAATATCTTCAATGATAGTTAAATTTAGGATAGATTACAAATATATTCTTTGAGGTTTACTTAAAATAGAGATTTTTTTTTTGTGGTTTGAAAAATTATAAATATTCCATTGTTAGAATTTTTTATCTAACATAATTAGCTAAAAAAATGAAATTATAATTACTCTCCTATATAATAATAAAATTATCTAAATTATTAATTGAAACATATTTCTAATATCATTAAAAACTATTAATTGATCTGATGATTTATTAATAAAAGAGGTGATCTGTTATGAAATTAGAAATCTCAGGAGATGAAATGTAATTTCTAAAATCACAAGAGCGATTCATATTTTAATCAAATTTCAGGGAATATATTTGTAATTTACCCTTAAATTTATCATTAAAACTATAAGTTGTCTATGTGGGTGTTTGGGAAGTGGATTTTTTTGTAGATTTTTTTAGTTGTATGACATTATTGGAGAAATTTTTTTTTGTGTTTTGAAAGATAGTTGGAGCTTTTTTGTGATTGGATGTGACGTTTATGAAAGAAAAAAATTAAATGATTATGGAGTTTGATGTGATATTTTGTTTGGATTTATTTTTTTAGTTTTATAAAACATTTTGTCTTGTAGTGAAAAAAAATAAAAAAAAACCCAAAAACTAAGTTCTCAAACACGTAAAAAATTAAATTTTAATGGATAGTTAAATTCATTGTCAAATTATAATTTTACCGAACCTTATAGCAAAAGTGGCATAAAGTTTAGTAGAAATGTTGTTTTTTTAATTTCACAAAAAAAAAAAATAAATTAAAGATTTTTCTTCTCTCTCCATATCATTGGAGCAATATTACGAAAGACATAATATTTTGATATTATGGTTATTCAAAAGATAATACTTTTGAATTGCATTCATTTCTAATGCGGTGGTATTATATGCATTAATTAGTATATTAATTACTATACCAATATTAGTTATAATATTATTATTGACTTTACTCATTATACAAATTATAAATACTAAAAATATCTTAAATTATATCCCCATAATCAATTAATATATTAATTAATACATATAACATTATTCTTGGCATACGATTTCATCACTACCCTAGTCCTTTTATTGTTGAGATAAATTTTTAATATAATAAATAGTAATTTCCAATGATTTTGACATTATTTGTTTAAACATGATTAATGGCATGCCTTTTGAAAGCTTTCATATTGCGGGTCCAGCTTGTCTTTAATCACAAATGGAATAGATTTTTGAGGGTGATTTTATTTGTATTCAAATTATAACTTAACAGGTTTAATTAAAATTTTAATTTTAATTATATGTTAATATAAATGTATTATACATTAAATTTTAAAATAAAAAATATATATATATATATATTTATGTACATCCTATTCTCCGTGTTCAAGGCAAAGCAGACTCAATTTGAGTTTCGTTTGAAATGTGAGTAAATTTTTTAATTTTTTTTGATTATTTTAGTCTGAGTCACTTGAAATGAATTTTTTTAATTTTTATAATAAAAAATAAAATGATTATATTTAAATGTAATATTTTATTTTATTAATTTTTTAATATATTTTATCTTTTTATAATTATTTTAATCTTTTAAATTCTAAAACCAACATGCCAAATGGGGTTCAACTATGGTTGTCTCCCTTCCCTCAGTGTTCTCGTACCACTTATTACCACCATCAATAATACAGCCTCTTTTCTCTATGTAAACGGAAAGAGTTTTGATGGTTTGGATTGAGTGGACAAAGGATTCGGATCATGATAGCCGTACCAGGATTCAGGATCATGAAAGCATTATTAATTGTAAACCCTATTCTCCATGTCTGGCTCGTTCAACTGTCTCATCAGTGAGCAGTCTCTTCTTCTCATCCATCATTTTCTTTTTTCTTTTTTTTCTTTTTTTATAAATTGATTTATTTAGTATTTATAGTGATCTTTTTCAAAAGAGTTATATTAGAGAATCTAAGGCTCTGTTTGGTTATGCTTTTGAATCAATTTTCTACCCATGTTTTCTAGTATGATGTTTGGTTATCATTCTCAAATGGGTTTCAAGCTCTGCGAGAGCTACGTCTTTCTTGATGCTTTGCGTACCGTTGTTGGTCTTTGTATGAGAAGAAGTTGTCTTCCGCCCGGATGTTCATGGGGACATCCACTAGGATGTCCTCCACTGTACACTCGAAATTTTTTTTTTTTTTTTTTTTTTTTTTTTTTTTTTTTTTTACAATTGACTTATATAATAAAAAAAATATTTTTTGAAAATTTTTAAATTTTTTATGTGCTTTAAAATAATTTTGAATTGTATATTTAGTTACGAGTTGTAAATTTTTGTATCACATATCAAATGTCACATCAACAATTCCCCACTCAAATCAAACCTCTTTTCCAAAACTATTTTCAAAACTCTTTACCAAACAAATTTTCAACACTCAAATCATAATTCTACAACACACAAACTCAAAATACAACTCATACTCTCAAATCACATTTACAAAACTTTACCAAACGCTACCTAAATAGTTTATCAATTTTTTATCAGATTTTTTACATAAATTTTACACTCATGTAAGAAATTTATAAATTATTTAAAATCCATAATATTTTCCTTCCCAAAGACATTGACTCAATCGGATGCAAAAAAACATGGTGGATTCTCAATCAAAATGATGTAATTTGGAATTTTAAATTTATTTATTATTTGGGTATATCTTAAGAGGTGGTTTGGAATGATTTAAATAAGTGTATTTTTTGATTTTTTTTATAGAATATGAGTTAGGTATGGATTGGATTTAAAGTGATGTGATAGATAGATGATGTGACTTAAATAAGATGATGTTTTGCCTTTTTTACTTTTTTTATATTATGACAAACAAGACCTAAATGTTATTTTAAAAAAAAAATATAAGATGTATTAATAAATTATAGTTCTAAATAATTAATAAATCAACAATGCTACATACCACTAATTTGATATTTCTAACCCACCACTAATGAGGTGGAAATGGAAGAAAAAAAAAAAACAAGACACAACAAATAATGTGACAGTGAATGAGACCCATTGTCACATCATTAGTGATAGCACTAATTAGTGTTCCCAAACATTATTGTTAATAAATTATACTGGAAAATCAGACTTTGAGTGCAAACAGAATCCCCACTTTTGGGCTCACGAAGTCCATCAAGTATTTCATCAGAATTTGGAATAAGCTTTCAAGTTTGTGAGGTCCATCAATATTCCATCTAAATAATTTAAATATTTATTTTTTAAATTATAAATTATATATATAAAAAATTAAATTTAATTAATAATTGTAATTATATTATTTTATTATATTTATTTTTTAAAATTAATAGTCTTCTTTTCAAATAATATTTATCACTAATTTCTTTTTATAAATAAATATACTCATGGCTATTTTATGGATCAAAATAACACAGTTTAGTCTAGATTAGAGGTGGATAAATGTCGAGTTGAGTTGACGCTACGTAATAAAATATATTGCATTTGTTTAAATCTGGCACGACCCTAACATTTAGGTTCCGTTCGATAAGGCTCTCAAAATATAATTTTACCTATTGATTTGAGTGTGTTGTTTGTTTAGAGATTTCAAATCATAATTCTAAACTCATTTCTCAAAACTCAATTCAAAACATAATCATTACTTTTCAAAACTCATAACCAAACACATAACTTAAAATTCTTTTCAAAACTCAATTCAAATCAATATTTTAATTTTGTTAAGATTTTAAATATTTTAATATTTAAATATGTTATGATTTTTTAAATTTTTAATTTTTTGAATTTTTTAAATATTTTAATTTCAAAATATTACGATTTTAATTTTTTAAATTTTAAAATATTTTATAAAAATAAATTCAAACTCTATTTTATAAAAATATTTTTAAATATTTTAATTTTTTTGTTATGTATTTGGTTACGATTTGAGTGTAGAATTGTGAAAGTAGTATAGAGTTTCGAGTTATGTGTTTGGTTATGAGTTTTAAAAATAATTTCTTAATTGAGTTTTGTTTTATGTGTTTTGTTACGATTTGAGTGTAGAGTTTTTTTAAATTTAAATTATTAACATTTTAAATTATTTAAAAATTTTGAATATTTAAATTATTTAAACTTTTATTATTTAAATTTTTTGAATATTTATTTTAATTTTTTACTTATTAAATTTTTTAGATTATTTAAATATTTATGATTTAAATTTTTTTAATATTTATTTTGAAAAAAAATTATTTCCTTTGTAGTATTTTCAATTAAAAAATTGATTAATATTATTTTCTGTTAATAATAATTTTTTTTAATTAAATTTTAAAAAGAATTTAGTTATGAGTGTTGATCAGAATTTTCAATAGTGTAAAAGTAGTGTGTTTTGTTATGAGTTATAATAATTTGAATTAATAACCAAATAAATTTTCTTATTTCACATGTCAAATTAAACTTTCAAAACTCAATTTCACACTCAATTCAAAACTCAATTCAACACTCTATTAAAAAATCATAAGCAAACAAATTTTCTACACTTAAATCATAATTTCACAACTCACAAACTCAAAATACAACTCATACTCTCAAATCACATTTACAAAATTTTACCAAACGCAACCTTAGCCTCTATATCTGCCCAAGTTTTAACAAAAAATAATTATAAATTCCAAACTCACCTATCGTACTATATGTTAAAAAATTAAAATATTTCATAATTAAATTCAATTACAAATTATATTTCTTAAATAAATATATTGAAATCATTATAAATTGAAAATTTTTGTATATAAATTAAAGTATTTATTGAATAAATTTAATCACACATCACCATAAATATAAGTTTTAATAAAATTAACAAATAAAAAATTTAGATATTTTTTAATGTATTATAAATAAATAAATAATTAATTAATTTAATAACAAACCGGACGGTAGTTTTAAAATTATAAATCTTACACTCAAGTCATTACTATAAATCTTAAACTCAATTCATTAATATTTTAAGTTGATAATAATAGTCTAATTAGGTTTGGTTTGGAAGTCGGTTGGTTTTTTTATTTTTTTGACTTTTTTGGTAATTTTAATCTGAGGTTAAAAAGTTTGATTTGAAAATGATTTTTGAATTTTTTAACTTTTTTGTAAGGAAAAAAATGTAATAATTATAGGTTGGATGTAATATTTTGTCTTATTGAGATTAAAAGCCTATTTTATTTTTTGTGATTATTTTAGTCTCAAATCCACCCAAATCTACTTCCGAAACAGCTTCGTTTAAGAAGAAGTGTGAGGTTAGATTTGGAACTATTTTAGTTATAAAAATATAAAATAAACCTTTTAATTTAATAAAACAAAATATTACATTCAAT
Organism: Camellia lanceoleosa; assembly: GCA_025200525.1. Lineage (NCBI taxonomy): Eukaryota > Viridiplantae > Streptophyta > Magnoliopsida > Ericales > Theaceae > Camellia > Camellia lanceoleosa. The sequence goes on from JANUSC010000535.1 coordinate 60,212, forward strand.
TTATAATTATTACATTTATTTTCTTTTAAACGAAATTTTTTAATCTAAAATTAAAATAATTAAAAAAAATTAAAATACCAACTCATTTTCAAAACCAACCCTCTATGAATTAATACACCTTCTCAATAAAAAATTAAAACGGGTGAACCAACGCGCTGTTGTCCACCCTACAGACAATTTGTACTCCGACATTGCACTCAAATCATTATGATCGAACGGCTCAGATTGAAGATGTACAGATTAACCTGCAAAGACCATCACTGTATCCGAAAGTCACCATTTAAAAAAAAAAACATATAATAATATCCTCCACCTGAGAGACGTTCCTGCATTTTCTCGGGAAAATGCCATAAGCATCTCATATGTCGAGAAAAATAATTACCCTTCTGTTGCTCTCTGCATAAAGATCGATCTCTCTGTTCCAAAGGTTTTACATTTACTACTAACAATTGACAAAGAAAGTGACCATTCTCCTTTTCCAGATCTCTCATTTTTTTTGGGTACCTCTCTCTCTCTCTCTCTCTCTCTCTCTATGCATCCATATTGTAATCAACATTGAAGATTTGCACATTTGATTGAAGAGTTACAGGCTCAATTTTTAATTGATCTGAAATTTCCTCATTTTCATTCTGTCTACATATATATATATGTATGTATATTTGGAATTGTACGGGGGCGAAATATCCTTTGCGTTCCGTACTCCTTGTACTCCAAGCTTCACTCGACGTCACACACCCGGCAACACAAGCGGTGAAAGTTGCCGTGGTGGTCTTGGAAAGCCCCTCCGACGATCAAGTTAGGTCACTTGAAGAAGAAGAAGAGCACTTGTTTAGAGAGAGAGTTGTTCGGATCGCATGCCTCCAACGTTCCTTTCTTCCCTTTTCTAGGTCAATCTTTGCCTCGGAGGTAGTCTTTCGCACTACCTCTTTCTTCCTAGACGGTCTTTGTCTTGCCTCTCACTTCCTTACACGTAAAGGCCAAAACCTCCAAACAACGATGGCCAAACCGCCAAAGCAGATTGACGCGCACCATTGGCGGGTTTTTCTCTCACACACCAATTGGACTGACAATTCCCACCGAGCTAGGCATAGCCGGTCTTCCATCCCCAATTCCCACGACAATCGGGTCGAGCTCAAAACCAAATTGCCGGTTACCCCAAAGACTTCTCAAGCCATGACTTAGCTCGGCCCGTCTGCTCAGTGCGAATTCCCCTCACAATTGCCCCTTAATTCCATCGGTTGCAACCTGATTGGGATTACTTCATTTTAGTTCGGTTTAGTGTTCAACATTGAGATAGCTCGGTTATGACATTCAAATGCCCCTTTCAACCATCATACTTGGGTAGTGGAAGACCAACTAATGCACGAATAATTAACCGAGCAAGACATTGGCACTTGCAAGCTTTGACAACCGAGCAATAATTTCTGCAACTTCAACTGAGCAAAAGCTTAGAACAAAGCTATCTCAAACCAAACCAACAGTCCTGAACACCGAGCTGACAACAAGCCGAGCAATGGGGCCAGTCAAAAAGTAATAGTTGATCAAACAATTGAAGAATTGCTAACAATAATCAACCCACGTGCAAAGCAATCAAAACAAATGAATATGCATGGCAAGACCATAAAAGAATTCAAGGTGGGGCCCAGGTCTTGACTTTTCCAAAGCCAAATCAATTTTGTAATGAAAATGGTTGGCGGGTCCCATTTGAAAATCAAGCTCGTGCATTAATTCAAAGACAAACATCTTCATTTGTCTTGACTTTTCCAAAGCCAAATCAATTGTGCTTGGAGGGCCCACCATAAAACTTTGAAACAATCCAACACTTTGATGTAGAATTCTGGTGACCGAGCAACTTCTTTGTTTTCAATTAACCGAATTAAAAAATGCCCACCGAGCAACCTTCATTGTTTTCAATAAATCGAATTAAAAAACCGAGCAACCTTTTTTGTTTTCAATAAACCGAATTAAAAAATGCCCACCGAGCTATAACTCCATCAGCTCTTCACCGAATTAAAAAATGCCCACCGAGCTATAACTCCATCAGCTCTTCACCGAATTAAAAAATGCCACCACCGAATTAAAAAATGCCACCACCGAGCTATAAACCGAATTAAAAATGTAGATTTCCATCAGCTCATAATTCCTCAATTCCGAGACCGAGCTAGGAGCTGCGCACATAGCCGAGCTATAATTGCTTCATGTTCTTCACTGAGTTATAATTTTGCATCAACTCACATTTCTCAATAATTCCCACCACCGAGCTATAATTTTGCATTAGCTCATATTCCTCAATAATGCCCAAAACCGAGCTATAATTTTGCATCAACTCAATTCCTCAATAATGCCCAAAACCGAGCTATAATTTTGCATCAACTCACCATTCTTCAATTCTGAGACCGAGCTAGGAACTGCACGTAACCGAGCTATAATTGCCTCGTGCTCTCCACCGAGTTATGGACTTCACTTGCTAATTTTGCAACCGAACATACCGCTCATTTTTCAACAGTTGAGCCAATTGCCTTTAGGTAATAACACTTGCTCCAAAACCAAACTAAATTCCTTTAGCTCTACAGCGGAGCTAAGAATGTTGCCCCTGGCTAATAACCGAGCTACCTCAAAATTATCATCTCGTGGCGCTCTGCAACCGAGTAATGGGCTATTTTCTCAACAAAATTTTAACCGAGCTCTGTCGGCTAATTCCGTTTTAGAGTGAGCTCGCCAAGAGCAGCTGCTAATTTTAGTGAGAATTTGCAAATTCGAGATGACATCCACTTTGAGCTAGCCAATGAGGGATAGAGCCTTGGGGCGAGTTGTTTTGGGCCCCTTCGTTTACCTTGAGCGTCTTTGTGCTCATTTTTTACGGAGCTTTATGCAAACCTCGAACAAATCTTCAACTTTTTTGGTCGAGCTAAATCATCTCGGCCAAAAGCATTAGGAGTTGATCAAAACATCAAAAGCCTTGGCCGAGCTAAATCATCTCGGCTAAAAATCTTCGAAGTTGAACCAATCATCAAAAAGCCTTAGCCGAGCTAGATCATCTCGGCTAAAAGCTACCAAAGTTGAACACATCAACTTTTTGACCGAGCTAAATCATCTCCGTCAAAAATCTTGGAGCTGAACAAGTCATCAACTCATTTGGTCGAGCAGCATCCGCTCTTACTGTTTTCCCCCCAGTCTGGGCTCCTGTTTTAAACTTACACAAGCAAAGCAGTGACCCAGACTAGATGGGATGCCCCTAGACCGTGTTCACTCGTCGGTTGGAATTCTCTTCGACTGAACAAATCATCAGTTTTTTTCACCGAAAGTTGGCGAGCAAAATCGGTTTGTCAACTTCTTGGAAAGCAAAATCAACTTAGCTCGGCGTGGATTTTCAACGTTGGCGAGCAAAGTCAGCTTACATCTTGGCAAACAAAATCAGCTATGTAACTTGCTTCTTGGCGAGCAAGATCAGCTCGGCAAGGAACTCCATGGTCGTGGCGAGGTCATTTCGGCGACTTTCTTGGCGAGCAAAATCACCGACAAGGAACTCCATGGTCGGTGAAACAGCGTCATTTCGGCGACACACTAATGGCGAGCAAAATCGGCTCGAACCCAAGTTCGGCGAGCAAGGTCGTGAGCAAGGTCATTCGACAACTCACTTCTTGGCGAGCAAAATCAGCTCGACAAAGAACTCCGAAGTCGGCAAGCAAGGTCAGCTCGGCGACTCACTTCTTGGCGAGCAAAATTAGCTCGGCCAGGAAGTCCAAGGTCGGCGAGCAAGGGCCGCTCGGCGACTTGCTTCTCGAGCAAAATCAGCTCGGCAAGGAAATCCAAGGTCGGCGAGCAAGGTCCGCTCGGCGACTTGCTTCTCGGTGAGCAAAATCAGCTCGGCAAGGAAGTCCAAGGTCGGCGAGCAAGGTCCGCTCAGCGACTTACTTCTTGGCGAGCAAAATCAGCTCGACAAAGAACTCCAAAGTCGGCAAGCAAGGTCATTTCGGCGACTCACTTCTTGGCGACAAAGTTAGCTCGACAAGGAAGTCAAGGTCGGCGAGCAAGGTTCGCTCGGCGACTTGCTTCTCGGCGAACAAAATCATTTCGGCAAGGAAGTCCAAGGTCGGCGAGCAAGGTCCGCTCGGCGACTTGCTTCGGCGAGCAAAATCATTCGACAAGGAAATCAAGGTCGTGAGCAAGGTCATTCGGCGACTTAGCTTCTCGGCGAGCAAAATCACTTCGGCAAGGAAGTCCAAGGTCGTGAGCAAGGTCCATTTCGGCGACTTGCTTCTCGGCGAGCAAAATCATTTCGACAAGGAAATCCAAGGTCGGCGAGCAAGGTCCGCTCGGCGACTTCTCTGTGGCGAGCAAAATCATTTCGACAAAGAACTCCAAAGTCGGCAAGCAAGGTCATTTCGGCGACTCACTTCTTGGCGAGCAAAGTTAGCTCGGCAGGAAGTCAAGGTCGTGAAGCAAGGTTCGCTCGGCGACTTGCTTCTCGGCAAACAAAATCATCGTGAGGAAGTCCAAGGTCGTGAGCAAGGTCCGCGGCGACTTGCTTCTCGGCGAGCAAAATCACTTCGAAGGAAATCCAAGGTCGGCGAGCAAGGTCCGCTCGGCGACTTTGCTTCTCGGCGAGCAAAATCATTCGACAAGGAAGCCCAGGGGCGGGGAGCAGGGTCCGCCCGGCGACTTGCTTCTCGGCGAGCAAAATCAGCTCGGCAAGGAAATCCAAGGTCGGCGAGCAAGGTCCGCTCGGCGACTTACTTCTTGGCGAGCAAAATCAGCTCGACAAAGAACTCCAAAGTCGGCAAGCAAGGTCAGCTCGGCGACTCACTTCTTGGCGAGCAAAGTTAGCTCGGCAAGGAAGTCCAAGGTCGGCGAGCAAGGTTCGCTCGGCGACTTGCTTCTCGGCGAACAAAATCAGCTCGGCAAGGAAGTCCAAGGTCGGCGAGCAAGGTCCGCTCGGCGACTTGCTTCTCGGCGAGCAAAATCAGCTCGGCAAGGAAATCCAAGGTCGGCGAGCAAGGTCCGCTCGGCGACTTACTTCTTGGCGAGCAAAATCAGCTCGACAAAGAACTCCAAAGTCGGCAAGCAAGGTCCGCTCAGCAACTTACTTCTTCCAAAAACTGAACTCCCTATATCTTTTCCATGGTTGTTTGCGGCCATTCTGGGACTGTTGTCACGATGGCTGGTACGCATCGTCTTCGACTTCGGATGTGCTCACTAATGTCGTTGCATGAGCAACTCCATGGTCGATGGTTGATTCATTGTGGCGAGTCTCATGACCTATGTCTGTTGGAGACCACGCTTGTATTGGGTGTCGCCGTTAATTGGGGCGATCGAGGATCTCATTGTAGGTTTCCCAGATGCCGCATTGTATGCCTTCACGAACCTCGGACTCCATCTCGATGCCCGGAGATGGTCGGCGTCCTTTGGTGTTCGAGTGTTGGTTTTGAATCTGGTGACGAAGGCCTCCGCTAAATTCTTTGCCATCCTCGATGCTCCCCTCCGGAAGCCTCTCGAACCATTTCAAGCTCATTTCTCCTAAGCTTGCCGGGAATATGAGGCACATCAAGGCATCATTGGGCGGTGGCGACCATTACTTGGTAATGACTCACGTGCATGTCACGGATCCGTCTTCGTTGTACAAAGTGAACTTTGGTGGTGGAATCCGGCAGGGAGTGGTGTACTCTCGATCTCTGGAGACAGCGGCGTGGCTGTAAGTCTCGCCAGCTCTTTGTCCACCAGCACTGGGGTCACCATCCTGGGCGCTGGCGTTGTCACTTCCTTACTACAACGGATTTGGGAGCTTAGCCTCTGCAACACCCAATCTCTGAGTCTCTTTACTGATGCCCTCTCGCCAACACATCCTCGGTCTCTGGAGCAGGTGGAAAAAGAGTATCGCCACGATGGGCGTGAGGCGGTAGAGTCTTTGTCGCGAGTGAGAGATTTGCCCACCTGTGGGTCGGAGTCCCCCACCCCATAACTCCTGGTGACACAGAGAGAGTGCAACCTTTATTGGCGGCGACCGCCATAGTGAGGAGATGGGATGCGCTCATCGAGGTTGCCCTCTCCAACAACACCCTTCCCCCATATTTGGCGTTTCAGCACCTCCATTTCAGCTGCCATCTTACGAATGAAGGCGTCCTGGTCCTTGAGTTTGTGCTCGGTGCGTCAGCATGCGACTCTTCGTCGTCGACAGCCTCGGACTCTTGACGATCAATACTCATTCGCGTTTGTCTCGCGCACCCTCGAGAGTCTGCGAAGCCCATGGCCGAATAGAAGAAGCGCCTCTTCGTCGAACAAACTCTGGCGTGACACCATCGACGACGGACAGCGAAGTTTCTTCGTTGTTTGCCATGGAAAAGGCCGAAAAGCTTGAAGAGCAAGGTTTGTGTATCAAACTTCTTCCCACAGACGGCCAATTATGCGGCGAAATATCCTGCGTTAGTGCTCCTTGTACTCAAGCTTCACTTTCGGCGTCACACTTGGCAACACAAGCGGTGAGTCGCCTGGTGGTCGGAAAAGCCCTCCGACGATCAAGTTAGGTCACTTGAAGAAGAAGAAGAGCCTTTGTTTAGAGAGAGAGAGTTGTTCGGATCGCATGCCTCCAACGTTCCTTCTTCCCTTTTCTAGGTCAAGTCTTTGCCTCAGAGGTAGTCTTCGCTACCTCTCATCCCTTCCTGACAGGTCTCAGTCTTGCCTCTCACTTCCTTACACGTGTAAAGGCCAAAACCTCCAAACAACGATGGCCAAACTGCCAAACGGTATTGACGCGCACCATTGGCGGGTTTCTTCTCTCACACACCAATTGGACCTGACAATTCCCACCGAGCTAGGCATAGCCCGGTCAGTTCCATCCCCAATTCCGGCCGACAATCAGGGTCGAGCTCAAAAACCAGCCCGGTTGCACGGCCCAAAGACTTCTCAAGCCATGACTTAGCTCGGCCCGTCTGCTCAGTGCGAATTCCCCTCACAGGAATCATGAGGTTCAGATTCCAATTTGCCATAAAGATCTGTAATTTTCTCAATCAATTGATGTTGTAGTGTGGTTTTGGATCTAGGGCATTTTGTGTCCCAATCTCAAATTCTCAACCTGCTATGACGGAGTTCTAGGGTTTTGGTGCCTCTTTTCGCTCGAAACTGTTGCAATGTTCAAGCAATTTCTCAGTAAACTTCCTCGGAAGTCATCGAAATCCGACTCCGTTGGTACGCCGAGGAGTAGTTCTCGCAATAGCTCGTCCCCCATTGGCGGTCGTTTACAACGCACGAGAAGTGATAGTGGGGTTTCTTCTACCCGGGCCAACGCTGCGAAACGGACATCATCATCAGTGTTTCCATCGAGTGTTGTGGTTGGAACTGAGCATTTGTTAGCCTTCAAAGATGTTCCCAATTCAGAGAAATTGAATCTCTTTATCAGTAAGTTGAGTCTCTGTTGTGTGGTTCTTGACTTCACTGACCCAAATAAGGATATAGAAGAGAAAGATCTTAAACGTTTAACATTGATTGAGCTTTATGATTTTGTTGCTTCTGCTCCTCCTAAGTTTACAGAACCAGCAATTGTTGCTATGTGTAAAATGTGTGTTAATAATTTGTTTAGGGTTTTTCCACCTAATAATCAGTCTAACCCAAGTGGTGGTGAAAATGAGGATGATGAACCAATGTTTGATCCAGCTTGGTCACACTTACAAGTTGTGTATGATCTATTGCTTAAATTTGTGACTTCTCCTTCCCTAGAAGCAAAAATAGCGAAAAAGTATATAAACCATTCGTTTATTTTGAATTTGCTTGACCTCTTTGATTCCGAGGATCCTAGAGAAAGAGAATGCTTGAAAACTATTCTGCACCGGATTTACGGGAAGTTCATGGTTCACAGGCCTTTTATCCGGAAGAGCATTGGTAATGTCTTTTATTGCTTTATATTTGAAACCGAGCGACATAATGGAATTGCTGAATTGTTGGAGATTTTCGGGAGTGTAATTAGTGGGTTCGCGTTACCTTTGAAGGAGGAGCACAAGATCTTCTTGTGGAGGGCTTTGATTCCTCTACATAAGCCCAAATCTTTGGGAGCGTATTTTCAACAATTGTCTTTTTGTATTACACAGTTTATAGAGAAGGAGCCAAAATTAGCTAGCACTGTGGTAAGGGGGTTGTTGAAATATTGGCCAATTACGAATAGCCAAAAGGAGGTGATGATACTTGCCGAGTTAGAAGAGATTCTGGAAGGAATTAACATGGGAGAGTTCCAAAAGGTCATGGTTCCATTATTCTGGCGGATTGGGTATTGCATCAACAGTTCCCACTTTCAGGTACGTTCCATTTTTATACTATCATGCTTTCTTGACGTCTTCAATTAAGTTAAAGCTGTGGATATCTCGTCTTTGGAAGTTGGATGTATGCACGTGTATGCACATAGACATTTATGTGGGGTCTTGATAATTATGTGATTATGTGTGTGAACTAAGATAAAATTTTCCTCCTCCAAATATAAAAAAGAATCTCTAATATTGAGCACATTGGTGGATTTTATGGATTCTCTTTGTTTGTAAGAATTGTTGCTTTCTTTAGGCCTTTGCGAGTGTGTAGGCCTCTTTTTGTTTGAGCTTAGAAGGATATCATGGTTTAGCTTTTTGGTTGTTGGCAACGCTCCTTTTTGGTGCTTGTTAATACATTTACGTCTTATTTAAAAAAATGTACAGCACCTTTTTTATTTATTAATTTATTTTTCTGGTTACAAATTAAATGTTTGCATGACTTGTCACGACACTAATCCCATTTATAGATAACTTCCTAGTGTGTGTGTGTGTTTTTTTCCCCTACTCTTTGGGTAGGGGGCTACTGTTTGGGATTGCATTTGAAAATTGCCCTAGCATCTCTTTACATTCCAAAGTTTGTTGCACACGATTGGCTTAGGCCCTATTTCCCCAACAAAAAGACTCAAGTTCGTGTAACATTGAAGATGCAAGTTTTCTGTAACTGTTATGGACTGGTCCACCAAGTTTTCAATATGGGTTGCCCTTTTAACTAGGCGTACTTGGATGGGTTGGATGATTTAATGGTCTCTTTTTTTTACTCATCCGTTTGTTGTGAATTCCATTTGGTCGTAATTGCTGGTTGTTTATATGTCCTATATTTTGCCAACGTGTTTTGATTGCTTTCCTTTTAGGGATAGTTTCTACTTGCCTAGCCACTTGGGCTGGGGGTGAAAATCCTTTTGGTTAGGCTAGGTGTGTTTGGCTCTTCTAGAGGGCTATTTGTTTTCCTCTTTGAAGAGAAATGGGTGCCCAGTTGTAGTTGTGCCACATGAGATGGTATGCCAAATGTGGTATAAAAATATGTTAACCGTGTAGCATCATTGTTTTATGAGAAAGCTGTGAACATGATAGTGCAGGGCAAAGATAAAACCCACCCACACATGGCAACACAGATAAAAAAAAATCCATCAACCACCAACACCAAATAAAAAAAAAGAAAAAATAGTGAACAGAGAAGCACAATTAGTATGTCCTTTATTGTTATTATTATTATTTGTCATTCTTTGCTGAAGCAGCTTATGATTGCAACATCTTATGAATGTGATGGATCTGGTTGTGATCACTATATTAAGTCTTTATCAAGGTAGTCAATTTTGGCCGAATGAAAAAAAAAAAAAAATGGTCAATTTTGGATGTCATATCCACCAAGTTCGCTGATCCACATCCTTCTCAGTCAGATATAGTTACATTTTGTATGTTGTTTATTTGGCTGATTGTTTGAAGGGCTTTTGAAGTGATTGCGACTTTACATCAATATAGGCGATATTAACCAAAGTTTGACTAAATTGAAATAACATCATTTGATTTAATCATTTCAGGTGGCTGAAAGGGCACTATTCTTATGGAATAGTGACCAAATTGTGAACCTTATTGCGCATAATCGGCGTGTTATCCTACCAATCATATTCCCAGCACTGGAAAAGAATGCTCGGAGCCACTGGAATGCTTCAGTGCTCAACTCAACTCTAAATGTGAGGCAGATGTTCACAGAGATGGATGAAGAGCTGTTCCTGGCTTGCCATGCCCATTTTGAGGAGGAACAAGCGAGTCTAAGCTCGGTGGCAGAGAAGCAGAAGCAAACTTGGGAGCGATTAGAGAATGCAGCCAGCCTCCAGCCAGTAACAGGAAAAACTGCTGTTCTGGTAACCCCCTCCATTACCCGCAATGTGTCATTTTAGTCTGTGCTTGCTTAGGCTCTTTTTCTTTCGTAATTTCACTATTTAGTCCCTTTCTTTTGGGTGGTGGAGAAAAACAAACTACATGAAATTTATGGGTATGTATAGCTGTTATCTGGGGAAAACATGTACACTTTTGCCGATGATGGTCCAGTGACAGCCTGTTGTAACTTCTTTGATTCCACCTGTTTCATCATTTAGGGGAGTTCGATTTCCTTAATTGAAAGGGCCATCTAGTGGATTACATAACTCGCAGCTTTTCTTGGTTGGCTGGTTTCTTTTTACATGTGTGTGTGTGTGTGGGTGTGCCTCGTAGGTACAGATTAGTTCAGATAATCTTGGATCATAAATGACTAGATACAGATTGGTTTTCTTTATCAATTTTGTTGACAGGAAAATATTTTAGTGGAAGCCAAGTGAGGATAATAAATAACAAAATAAAACTTCATAAAAAATTGGGTTAGATTACAACATATTCATACACAATGAGGTGGGTTAGTTGTTATAGGTACTGGATAGATAGTTTGAGCTTCAACCATTGGTTTCCTTTATTATTGTTATTATTATTTTTTGGTTTAATTACCCATAAAAATAGACATGTATATGCAATTTCATTTCCCTCAACAAATTCAATCTCCAATCATAGCCTAAGAGGTTCAGATGGATGAAGAAACTATCCATTTATTTTCTTAGGTCATCAACAAATAATACATACAATGCCATTACAATTCATATGAATTCTGAAATGCAGAAAACAATAACAGATGTATTGTACAAGCTTGCGAAGAAAGGGCTACCTATAATGTATATGTGAATACATACATATATTCAATACAAGCTTGCCAAGAAAATAATTTTCATTTTGGTACTTGGCTTGCTGCTCTGTTTTTATCCTTCCCTCCCTTCCCTCTCACTTGTAACATAAATGTTCGTTCGTCATGGCTACTTCCACTGAGGCAACCGTTGAACCACAACCTGAATCCAATATATACAACAATAGAGATCCATTATGACACAAACAAATGCTGAATTTGCAATAATCAGATACAGAACTTATTTTTTTCTTCTTCTGAAAACTTGATTTGAAAGAAATAATAAGCATCCCAAAACAATTCAATGTGCTTAATGAGAGAAATGGAAGAATGTAAGACTCCATAATAACATACCTTGCCGGAATTTTCTTTATTTCCAACTATTGTTTGGCAAGCCAGCCTCCATGATTCTGGTTTCTGTACAGTTCAACCAAAACTTGATAAAAAGGTAGTCAAATTCGGGCTGAAGGCACTTCATACAGCGACATGTATGCTTAAAATGTATGTTTTTACTTGACTAATATGGTTGTAAGGGGTTTTAGTGCACCCTAATACTGAGTACACGTTCTCTTAGTTTTAGATTGAACAATGTAAATCTAATATTTTTGTGTTACTTTTTTATGTTTCACTAAACTTTGACTGGGGATCCACAATTGCTAACAATGTCTTTATTGACAAAGCATCAACAATTTGGAATTTAAAAGTGAGAGATGCTAAAGTACCATACTACCATCTTTCATCAATATTTCTTACCACTTCGTCTTGAGAGAGTTAACACATGATAAACTTCTTAAAGGGGTAGTATGAACGAAGTGATTATCAAGAGAGAATGTTGTATTAGAAGCATTATCTCAGTGAGAGAGAGAGAGAGAGAGAGCAAGCGAGTAGGGGCAAAGTAAACGTGCCTTCTTAAGATATCGGAGTTCAGTGTTGGTTCTTTCATTTAAAAGATCCTTTCCGTCTATAATCTGCACTGGAAGATGAAGCATGATAAACACATAAAATTAGACAACATAAGAAATTGAAGAATGTCAGTGAACAAGAGCCACAATGCAACAATGAGTGTATATACAGTATTGAAAATCATACCTCCACAATGCATGTTCCACAGCTTCCACCACCTCCACAGTTCATCACCTTTCCCTATTTAAAAAAAGAAAAAATGGTTAAATTCTCTCTCTCTCAATTTAGGTAATACAGATGCATGTATAAAAATAGATGAAGTGAGAGTGATTTGGCTTCATATACAGACGTAAAATTGCTAATAATATACCAAGTACTCATCGCTCATTCTTTAGGTAAAGTTTGACAAGTTGAAAAAAAGTCAAAAAATTAAAAAGTTATTTAAAAAATTAAAAAGTTATCACTATTCACCAAAAGTCAAAAATTACGGCTGCACAACTCACAATTTTAATTTTTCTCTACACACTAATTTATATAATTTTTTAATACATATTTTTCCATAATAAGTCAAAAAATTAATCCAAACATTCATATTTTTTTCCTCAATTTTTTAGTTCAAAAAAATAAAAAGTGCATTTATTTAGGACACTCCAAATATAAAATCAGTGAAAAGGTATTTCAAAATAAATTTTAAAAAAATGTACGAATTTTTCAATTTATTTTTATTTTTTTATTTTCTTGTACTAGACATTCATGAAAGTATTTTAAGGAGGAGTAAATTACAAATACATTCCTATAAATTTGATTAAAATACGAATTACTATTTTTAGTTTTGAAAATCACATTTCATCCCTTGAGATTTTAATTTCATAACAAATTGACTATTTTATTAATAAATTATCAAGTTAATTAATAATTTTTTATGAAGTTAGAAATATGTTTCAATTAATAATTTAAGTAATTTTATTATTGTATTGGAGAGAAATTATGAATTTCATTTTTTAGTTAATTTTGTTAAATAAAAAAAATCTAGCAAGGGAATATTTATAATTTTTTAAATTATAACAGATACTCTGTACTTTAAACAAATCTCAAGAGATATACTTGTAATTTATCCATTACAATTGAGGAAACGACGCCGTTCCAAACATAAAAAGTGGGAAAACTCTAAAAATGCGCCATAGGGATAGGGGCTAACATACGTAGGGGGCGTAGAGCTCAATCTTGTTATCCAACATGATGCTCCTCAGCAGCTTCTCTCCACTCACTGCCCTCGCTCTCTCCACCGGGTACTTCCCATCTCCTCCTGCCTTCTCCTTACAAAATCAAAACAATCCATACAAATATACACACGCATATGTGATTGAGATTGGACGATTACATCAATATATATATTTATATAATCAATCAGAACATCATTTTTTCAAGCAGATTTATCAATTAATGTATGCATGCTTATGCTTACCCCTATGAATTCGAGCTCGATTTCGGGTGCTTCCGGGGGGGCTGATTCAGGTGAATTCGCGGCCAAAGATACTGAAATTGGTCTCCTTTTGGCCGTGGTGAATGCGACGGAGCTTCGGTGCTTTATTATGTTGCCGGAGCCGAATTCCGGCAGCCGGAGTAGTGTGGGGGCTAAATTTACTGAACCCATTTCTTTCTCTGCTCTGCGTCTTTTCCTTTTCTGCTTCTTTCTCTGTGGCTCTTAAATATTCTCTGGTTATTTGGTAATTCACTGTCAAGTTTCTATTTTTTATTTAGTTTATTTTTAAATTTTAGGAATTTTCATAAATTACTACTGAACTTTTGTAGTTAAAAAACCAAGGGTTAATTTCAATTTTTTTTTTCTTGGGGACAAAATAATTTACCTTTTAGCTCTTAAACTATTATGATTTTTTTATTGCATCTTTAAATTATTAATTTTATGTATTATTTAGAAATCTCACTTAATGGATTGTTTTTTTTTAAAAAAAATTAATTTTTTTTAAAAATTTATAATTTGAACAACTTAATAAATTATACAATCAAACGACTATTTTGATAGAGGAAATTGCACTGGAGTACAATTTTTTAAAAAAAAATTACAAAGCAGTGAAAAATTTTGTTGTATCAATTTTAATAATTATAGTTATAAATTTTTTAATTATAAATTTGTAAATATATTGTAGTATTACCACTAATTTGTAATTGTTCCATTTTGATGTTCATATAATATAATTTACATTTTACATTCAAACACTCAAACCTTGCTTGGGAACTAAAAATATATTTTGGTAATAAATTCACTATTATTTATCACATCAATCTCTCTAATTTTTCTGTACATATTTTTGTAAAAAATTAAAAAAATATTAAAATAGTTTATTTTCAAATAAGACTTATTCAAAATAGTAAATAAAAAATAAAAGATTGGTTGCATAGTTTCTATTATTTAAATTTTGAAATAATATTTTTATCCATGAAATTAAACCTTAATAATCGTCAACAATTAGCTTATATTAAATTTTAGAAAATTAAATAAATTACAATTAATAGTTTACAGATTAAATTAAAAAAAAAAAAAAAAAAAAAGTTTGGGACCAAAAGTGAAACTGAAAAACTCGGTCTAATTAAAGGGGCCAAAAGATAATTGTAATTCAGATTCCAGTACTCACCTCACCTGTATCTTCGTATATCTCTCTCTCTCTCTCTCTCTCTATACGTACGTATGTATATATATATATGTACACACATGACCAGCCTCTTCTTCCACACACGTTCCAATTTCCTCTCTCAAGCCTTCTTCCTCCTCCTCACATCTAAAAACCCTAACCCTAGTTATCAAAAACCCAGTCACTGCTACAGGTTCTTCTCCAATCAATCATCCCTCTCCGTCACCGGCAAATCCCTCATCAGACCCAAGCCTGACCCTAATTTTGACTGCAATGATTTCACCACCATTTGTGACCTCCTCACAAACCCTAGCTCCCTGCCCGGTCCAACCCTCGAAGCTGCCTTGGACCGGACTGGAATCGAATTGGGTCCGCCTCTGTTACAGCAAATTTTCGATCGTTTTGGTTCGTCTCCTAAACTCATGCTCAGTCTGTTCCTCTGGTCTGAGAGGCGACCCGGGTACAGATCTTCGGTGGACATCTTCAATGCCATGATCAAGGTGTTTGCTAGAGCTAGAGAGTTTGAGTCGGCGTGGTGTTTGATTCTGAACCGGCTCAAACGGCCAATCGAGGACCAAATATGGATACTTTTGCCATTCTTATTCGACGGTATGCTCGCGCAGGTACTCTCTTTTCAGCAATTTATGGTTTTGTACATCGCAATCTTCATTTAGTTTAGACTCAATTTGTCATTTGGATAATTCAAGATTGTTATCAACTTGCAATGTGTTGAAATTCGCAATTCCGACATTTGAAATTGCAAGTATGAAACTGAGTTATTTAGGCCATTTCCAGCCTTTACTCAAGTAAAGTTTTTAGTGAAAGCTTAATTTGATATGAAGCACTCCTATGGACACACTCAAATTTAAGCATAAATTTAAGTAAAAGCTTCAGGAATGCCAGAATTGTAAATTTGAAAGCTCAAAATGATCTTGAAAAATTTGAGTTTGAGTAAACATTCGAGCCTCTCTTGATTTGGGTGAAAAAGGGTAAAACTCCATTTTACCCATACTTGAATTTGATATGAGTTTGAGTCAAGGGTTGGAGATGCCGTAGTGCATAATTAGTTTATTTAATGCTTGCTATGTAACCCCAAACACTTAGAGTTTAGTTTAATGTGGATTGGATACATAGTATGTTATCTAGATGCATAATTGACAATGTTTATGGTTCTGCAGGTATGCCCTCACCTGCTATTAGAACATTGGAATTTGCTTGCAGTTTGGACTTAATTTGCAAATCAAATTCAAAACTGGATTTGTTTGAGATTTTATTGGACTCTTTTTGCAAGGAAGGACTTGTTTGGGAAGCATCAGCATATATTGAGAGAAAAAGAGGAATAGACCCTTATTGGGCTTCGTCAATTCATGTTTATAATATACTATTGAAAGGGTGGTTTCGATCAAGACAGCTTGAACGCATAGAAAGACTTTGGGATGAGATGAAAAAGGATAATGTGAAGCCTAGTGTTGTAACATATGGTATCCTTGTTCAAATGTATTGTCAGATGTGTCGTGTTGAGGAGGCAGTTGAATTGTTAGATGAGATGAAAAGGGAGGGAATTGAACCAGATGCGATTGTTTATAATCCAATAATTGATGCATTAGGGGAAGCAGGAAGGTTTAAAGAGGCATTAGGAATGATGGAACGGTTTCTGGTTTTGGAATCAGGTCCCACTGTTTCCTCGTACAATTCCCTGGTGAATGGTTTTTGCAAGGCAGGCGATCTTGAAGGGGCTAATAAGATCCTTAAGATGATGATTAGTAGAGGTTTTATGCCAACCACTACAACTTATAATTACTTTTTTAGGTACTTCTCAAAGTTAGGGAAAATTGAGGAGGGACTGAACCTTTATACCAAGATGATGGAATATGGATACACCCCTGACCGGCTCACTTACCATCTCTTGGTTAAGTTGTTGTGCAAGCAGGAGAGACTGGACCTGGCAATGCAAGTTAGAAAGGAAATGGAAGCTAGGGGATATGATCTGGACTCGGCTGCATGCACCATGCTGGTCCATTTGCTATGCAAGATGCATAGATTTGAGGAGGCTTTCGGAGAGTTTGAGGACATGATAGGGAGGGGTATTGTTCCTCAGTACGTTACTTATCAGAAAATGATTGATGAACTAAAGACACAAGGAATGACTGAAATGGCCCGAAAACTATGTAATGTGATGATCACTGTACCTCACTCAATGAAGCTGCCAATTACATATACCCTAGATGAAGATGCATCACGTGCAAGGAAAACAAATATAATACAGAAAGCCAAGGCAATGTCTGATACTTTAAAGACATGCAGGAATCCAAGAGAACTTGTTAAGCGTAGAAGTCCATCTTAGTATGCTGTTTTAGACATATCTGTTGCACACCAGTCGGTAGAAATATCAAGAGAAGATGTGAAATTCTAGAGGTTGAAAATCTTAAGAGCCTTGGTCTTTACATTTGAGATTTGACTAAGCTATAGTTTTTCTGGCTATGTTATGTTATGGACCATCCCGATATTTTGCATACAAAGGATCAGCACGTGGACACCCTGGAACATCGATAATGTGGACCACTGTAATTGTCAAAGGTGTTCAAGTTTGTATATTCAATATTAACAGTACTTGTCTTGAGGCTTTCTTAGGCGTTGGGGGTTGTTTTATCCACTCTGTTTTCCTATTAATATAGTTTGTTATAGAATGTAAGATATTCTTTTAAAAGAGGGAAAAAAAGAAGATAAAAAGAAAGGGAATGGAGTGCTGGGTGTACCAATATGGATGTGACAGTTGGGCATTTGGGATGACAGGAGTACTGTGGGTTTCATTGATAAAATGGGACGAAGTTCTTCCAAGAAGATGAAGATTACCAACACAAGAAGCTGCCTGTGATTAATGTCCAAAAGAAATGTACTGCTAGCATTCCTTTTAAAAATTTATTGGTTTACATCTCCTTAGTAGTTGATATGTCAGGGATAATTACATACAATGGGCATATATAAAGGACTTCCCCTAAGGATTTTCTTCTTTGATATTTACACACAGGTTATATCAGAAAAAGACCAGGAACAGTTTGGTTTTCCTGATATCTTTACCAGAATGTTGATCAGTTTGGGTGGGGAATGCATTATTGTCCCAGCAGCTGCCTATTCCTTTTGATCGGTCATAGGAGTTGAAATCAATCCAGCTGCTCTGTAAATTTCTACGGATGGTGTAAAGAGGGCAGAGCTTCTTAAGATTAGTTTTTCCTTGCAGATGGTACTAATGCTACAAAATTGATTCATCTATATTTCAAATTTAATTTTTTCATCACATGCCAGCTTCTTTATCATTCTAAACTATGGCCACCTTACATGCTCAGAAGATTCAGATGCTGATTTCAAAATTGTTTATACTTTCATAAATAATTGAATTGTTAGAAGTGTTGTAGATTGTGAATATGACTTATCAATGATTTTGGAAGAACATTGATCTAGGGTTAAAGTCTTTGTGAAATCTGTATTATTCATTTTTTGAAACATGGCGAAACGATGCAACATGCAGTACTCAATTTCTTAGAATTCTACTTCTTAATTGATTGTTAGTTTCCATTAAAAAGACAATATTGGAGTGATGAGCTGATAGTCTCTTGCAAGAACTGAACTGTCAAGGGTTGCGCCACTCCTTGACAGTTCCAAGGGAGGATTAGCATGAGGTGTGTGGCTGTTTTGGGCCAGTCACCACTACCCTTTCATTATTCTCCTCATCCTTCATGTTTGATAAGCTTGTTGAACATTTACTTCCAAGTATATAGCATAAGGTCTTGCTAGCAGTCCTTCAATTAACCTCGCATTTGTTTCTCATCTTTACAGAGCTTGCAGAAGAGGCAAATAGGCTTGTGAACAAAGGTTGTCTCTTCTCTTTTTTTATGTTATCTTGTTGTTGCACACTGTAGTATTAAAGTAGCTGGATAGACTATTGTTTTTCATAGTGTTGTCTTTATTTTGGTTGCATTCATTGTATAAACTAACAAATCACAGTATCATTATCTGATTACTCTTCAATGTCCTTAAAGTTTATCTTTGATGTAACAGGTATGAGTTAAAGACAAACCTTGTATAATCATGCTGTGTAGTCATAACATATGAGTTAATTTAAAGGTTTGAACTGTCAGATGGTTAGGTTTCCTGATCAGGCACTTTGATAATACCTTTCTTGAGGCAGCCATTGGTGCCAAGTTCAAATATTGCATATAAATTCTATTACTTAGCACTAATATACATACATACATATATTAGTGAATATGAAAGACTAAACTCATCATGGAGTATGTGTATTTTTTTTGTGTGGTGCAACTTATTGGGGTTGCTTATGATTTTTAGTTATTTATATTTTTGAAAATTTGTGGCAACTTAGGGTCCACAATTGATTGTTGCGGCATGGGAAAAGACAAGGACCATATGTGTAGTAATTGATTGGTGATATGAGTCACCTGGTGTCTCTAGAGCATCGAATAATTTTTGTAACGCCTAAAAAAAGTACAAGACAACCATTCACTAATTGTCATAAACATAGGGAAACGCGTCATCTCTTCATTCATTAGAGTTTCCTTTACAAAAGACATTACATGCATTACATGTTCATAACCATTCATCTTAAAACTATAGCATGTAACTCTAACTTCTAAACAACAAAAATAAGTGCCCAAAGGGCTTACAGTTTTCCAAGTTAACACTTGGTTACAACAAAGGAAGTGTTTTAACTCTTTACATATAAAGCCCTTGGCTTGAAATTTTACATTTAATACCAAACAAAATATGTAAAAGGGAGTCTTCCACCCCTAAACCTTCTAAGCTATGTCCTTGGAGGTGGTATACCTTTCTGTACCTGAAAAATGGTGTCCCAAGTAGGGTGAGCCAAAACTCAGGAGAGATATACTAAACAGTATATGAGAATTAACTAAAACGTTAACATCCAATAAATGTTTAACACTTGAAAATCAACTTACACCTTTTTCATAACCAATCAACATTGATATCCATACTTCCATTCACTTACATTTACTTATCCAATTCAATTCATGGACATAGGACATCATCATCTAAACAATTCAAGATGAGACTACAATTCATTTATCAATACTTCAATCATAAACATTTATTCATACACTTTCATTTCTTGCCATTTTAAGGAACTACGTCCGAGGGAACTGGCACCCAAATATGTATAAGATTTCGGGATTTTTACCCTGGACATTTTGGCCAACTTAATTATCAATGGAGTCCATTCTCTATTTCCTCCCAAACAATAAGTACATCTCCTATCTTCTCCTAAACAAAGATACATATATAATGTATTTAAGTACGTTGTCATATACAATGATCAATTAAATCACATATTCAATGTTTTAATCAAACTGTCATATTCAATGACATAATCCAATTGACTAGTTTCAATTCACCTAATCATCATGTAATTTCTACAACAATCATGATTCATGACTATCCTCCACCGATAGTCCAAAACAGATATTTCTAAACAGATAAATAAATCTATCAACAAATAATTTATCAACTTTTCCCATAGGTGAGTGATTTATTAATCTAACTACACTATTTAATCACATGTTCCTTCAATTCCAAAATTTCTAAGTCAATATCGTTATTTATACAAAATAACTCATTTAATTCAAATTAGGGCAAATCTCCCCCTTTATCAAATATTATACCTAAGATCAAATTTCATCAATTCTTCTCAAGTCATAACATGTTCAAGACCTCTCATGCACATAAAGAACCCAAATAGAAAACCTCTCTTTTATATATATAGAAACCAACCAAAACTTCACCAAAAACCTTTCCAAATCACACAATTTATACAAGATGACAATATCTATATTAAAACTTATATATGAGAGTAGAATATCCCTACCTCAAGCTTAGAAGAGGAAGAAGGAAGAAAAAATCCAAAAGTCGAAGGAGGAGAAATAATGTTTTGCTTCGATCAAAATGAAGCCCTCAACAAGCTCTACAATATATCTCAAAGGAGCAAGATAAGAAGATCACTCTAGGTGTGTAGATCTAGAGATTTAAGTGAAAAAGTTGAGTTTTAGAGAGAGAAGAGAGAGATGACGGTTTGAGAGGAAAAAAGGAAAGAAAATCATGAGAGAATGAATGGTTTGGGCCTATTTATAGTAGTGAGGAAAAGTCTTAAGGTCAAATAAAATAATAGCTCCAAAACTCCCTTTGATAAGGCCCATTCGGACCTCAAAATCAAAAACACGCAGGATCGACCCTTAGATAGGAGGGTCGACCTATCTTCCAAAGAACCAACACACAGATATAAGAGGATCGACCCTCTCCCGCCTCCGTGTCTATCCTATCTGCCAGTAACTAACACACAAACATAAGAGGATCGACCCTCTCCCAGTCTGGTGTCTATCCTATCTTCCAGCAACTAACACACAGACATAAGAGGGTCGACCCTCTCCTAGTCCTGTGTCTACCCTATCTTCCAGTAACACTTTTAGAACTTCACCAATGTAAGGGTCGACTTAGGAAGGTCGGTGTCGACTCTAGAATGGAATTTTTAAGTCTCCAAGGAACTTTTGACAAGAATAAGTGCGAATAAACAAACCCAACAACTTTAAATCGGATTGTACTCCCCCAAAACCAACCTATAACAACACCAAAGATTCCCAAAATAGAATAACAGGTTCAAATACACTTATCAAAAGCTTTAAAGGACACAAGTGTTACAATTTTCCATGATTAACATTACAATGTTCACAGGAGGTCAGACACTGGCAATTATGTGCTCTTGATGTCAATAGTAGCTTGATTTTGAGAATTATTAGTGGGGTCTGATTGTCACCATCCTGATTTTTTCAAATCATTGTTATAGCTTTAGCAAAGATGCATGCACTCATCATGGTTGATTGAAGACAATCAATTGGACAATTCAACAGCTTAAAATGCTGAAAAGAATAAGAAAAATGATTGGTAGTTTAAATTTGAGTTTGTTTGAAGGTCTGAATTTGTGTTTGCCGGTTGACCGTTCGGTCGACAAGTGAAACATTTGTCTACCGCTGTTGTTACCCTTGACTACTGCGGTTGTTACTTTTATTGCCGAATGACTGTTCGGACAACTACCCAAATGACCGGTGAAACATTTGTCTACCACAGTTGTCACCCTTGTTGATCGTGGTGTTCACTTTCTTGTCAGACAACCAGCTGAATGATCGGTAAGTCAAAATTTGGGCGAATTTGAATTCGAGCCATCAATTAATACGGAAATAATAATATAGTTTTTTAAATCTAGAAGCTTGATTTAAATATTTGTTTTTTATCTTATTATTTAAATATAAAAAAATTGTGTGGGCTCTAGAATCTGGTTGTCACAATCAGATGACTTAAATAAAAAAATATCATTGAAAACTGTTGATATGGTAAGTGAATTTTGTGAGTTTGATTGAAGTGGCTTGTAGATAACAATGACATACAGATAAAGCATAAATAATTGCATTTAGATCTTTGTGTAGATTTGTTGACAAGCATTCCAGCTGAGTTGTTGCTTCCTACTTCAAACAACAAAAACAGAACACTGGAGACAACAGTATATGAATAAATAAGATTTTATAAGATTAATTAACAAAGCTTATTTTTAAAAATCTTATCAATTGTTTTGTTTTTTTGTATTTAATTCTGTGTTTGATTTCTGTATTTTTAAATTTATTGTTTGAGTTTCACTCTTGTGTAATGTATTTGTTTTGTAAATTATATTTGTTATTTTGCAATTTTTTATATTTATAATTGTGTGACTCTCTATGTTTGAGCTGGGATTTTATGCTTACTTTTTAACAGTTCATGTTTTAGGTTCATTTGCTTGTGGAGAAAAATATGATAGAAAATTACATGGAAGAAATGTTTATTTTCTTGTATGCATTTTATTAAATAGAAGTTTTGAGAAAAAATTTGTAAGAAATTTAGAAATTAAGATGACCTGCTTTCACAAGAAAAATAAAATTCATGTGTTGTTTTTTTTTTTTTTTTTTTT
Source organism: Camellia lanceoleosa (assembly GCA_025200525.1). Lineage (NCBI taxonomy): Eukaryota > Viridiplantae > Streptophyta > Magnoliopsida > Ericales > Theaceae > Camellia > Camellia lanceoleosa. The sequence goes on from JANUSC010000535.1 coordinate 82,778, forward strand.
GGGGCAAGAATTCAAAGTCTAAGTTACCATGGTGGTATGAGTTATATAGAAAATATTACTTTCTTGCACTTTCCAATACTCTTTATGTTAAATAAATGCTAAAAAGAAATTATTATTGTTATTTTTGGATATTTTCTTTGATTTAAAAAAAAAAAATCAATGTAACCATCTTTATAAGAGAAAGATGGTGCAAAATTGTGGTGCTTTTGTGTCTTACATGGACCGATTAAAAAGTGGAGAGAGTCCCAAAAAAGTGGAGATAGTAACCGTTCATGTCCTTGTGGTAGCTTTAAAAATAAATACTTAACACACAAAAACTACTTTTCTAATTTTTATTATTTTTTGTTAAATAATACATATTTTAACACTTGAATTTAGTTATCTCATTAAAGATGCTCTCATTATTAAGCAATGATTTCATTTAATTTAATAGACTAATTGAGAGACAAAATAAAAGAAAAATAATCTCACAATGATGTCAAGAAAAAATAATAATCAATCATGATCTCTCTCTTTCCTTCCTATTTGCCGAGCCATTGGCGCCTAGCTCATTTTTTGATCCAATTCCGATTATTCAAATAATTTATATTTTAAAATTTATTGCATATATCGTACTTATAAAAAATTAAGTTGATTGGATATCAAAAAATATGTGTTCGGATCATCAAACTAAAAATCATTTTTTTAATTTTTTTATAAATTAAGTAAAATTGTAAATATTTATAATAAGTAATTGTTCCGATCATCAAATATTATAAATATTAATAAGTAAAATTATAATTTTTTTATTAATTAATTATCTCTACACCACTGCAGTGTAATTGTTTTTAAAATAAATTCATTCTTATAAATTCGCAATTGAATTTACCTATCACGATATTGTTAATTGTTATAATAATATTAAATAAATTAATAATTTTTTTTTATTAAAATTAGTTAATAAAAACATTATAAAATTTATTAATACATATAATATAATACTTTTTAGGATAAATTCAACTGACATTCCCTGAGATTTCTGTTTAATACAAATTTTCCTTTTACGTTTGAAAAATTACATTCCCTTCTCTAAGATTTGTAATGTAATCTCATTACAAATTACCTCATAAATTGCTGATGTAATGTTTAAAATTTTGTAAATGACTTTTGCCATTTTTCTTACTATTTCTTCTTCTTATCATCATGACTATATTCTACATCTTTTTATCATTATTTGAACATATTCTACTTAACATAAGTTTTATATAAAATTTTTAAACACAATGATACAATTTAATGGTGATACTTTACTTTAAAACAAAAGACCCATAAACATTAGTTATATTTACAATAATATCACTATTCTAATATTTTTATAATTTTTTTTTTTTGGTATAAAATTTTATATATGAATAGATTTTTTTCATTTTTTTTCCACCATCATTTTTCTTTTTCGTCTATTCACCTACATTTATTACAATATTATTAAACATCGCCATTCATATTTATTACAGTATTACTGAATTTTTGTATTTTTTTTTATATTTGATGAATATAAAAAAATCACAAAATATTATATTTCTTAAGTGTATATAGATTAGGTGAATCTAAAAAATAATGAAAAAAATTACTTAAAATATTAAAAAATTTCAGCAAAAATAAAAAATTTTAATTTTTTCTATGAGTTAAACTAAAGAAAATGATTGTTATTTCTCTCCAAATGACATGAATAAAATATTAATATTATTTTTATTATTTTATATGCATAAAAGACTAAGGAATAAATATGTCATTTTAATCTTATAGGAGATAAATATAATTTTTCAAACGTGAAAAAATCTATATTAAACAAAAATTTTAAAACCGCCAATATAATTTACCAAACTTTTAATAGAGTAATGTCTCGCTTGAATAAATTATTTCAATAATTTTTCAATTTTTGGTTAAAATATGAGATAAAAAATAATATATTTGAAATAATTTTTAATTTTTTAACTAAAAGATTTGTAAAAAGTAAAGAGAAATTTTTTTTTATATTTTTAATATAAGTTATAAATTTTTAATTTTTAAATAATTTTTGATTTTTAAAGTAAAAGTGTCGTGAAAAACGACGCCTAAATATCCGATTGATCCAAAGTGGATGTTTCCTAGTCATAAACCAATGAAGATGTTTTAACACGAAGGCCGAAGTGGGAAAATGACTGCAGGTGCACGGTGAGGGTGCGTGGATGCAGTCAACAAATCTACTTGATTTTCTTTTTATAAACTGTTTATTTTTAAAAATTTTAAGGTATATTTATAAAAATAATTAAATTAATTAAATAACTATACAACAATATTAATTTATGATGTTTTATTATAAAAAATTAAATTTATTTAAAAATTATATTATTTATTTTAAGAAATAATTAGAATAAATTAACATAATTATGATTACTGAATCAATTTTATTTTTTTATGAATAATATTACAACCAAATAATTGCTCCCAAATAGTGATAAATTAAGAGTAATGTTAGGTTTTTAAATATTTTATTATTTTTATTATATCTCATATGGGTATTGAATTCATATGAAACTTACATAAGTCTTACGTTCATATAAAATATTTGATAAAAATATTAATAAAACATATATTTTTTATAAATTAATATATACATAGAGAAGAGAGAGAGAATGAGAATCTATGCTGTGAAATTCCACCCCATTCTCCACTCCGCGTACCAACGGAAACCTTCATTACACGTGTCCTTTTCTTTATCCCACACTTTGCTACTAGTTAATTAGTTGCATGTAGTGTGGGTACAACTTGTTTTTGACAACATTTGCATATTTTGATCTTATGTCCTTGAAAGTTTTACAATTTTGCATTTTAATTTGGTTACTTGCAAGCTTTTATAAAAAGATGCTCCTGAAGCTATGTTTGGGAAATAAATTAAAAAGCTCAAAAGCCAACTCAAACACATCACATCACCTCTCTATTTTTCTACACACTTTTTCGTAAAAAGCCAAAAAGTTACTAAAATAGCTTGTTCCCAAACCAAGCCTGAATAACTCATTATTCTCTTTAAATCCTTACATTGTTTCTTTACCTTTTAATCCTTTCTATTTGGTTTCAAACTTGAACTTCTTTTTGAGTGAATTACACTTTATCCCATAAATTATTACTACCAATTCATCTCTCAAAACTAAAAATTATTACACTTTATCACCATAAGAGTTTAATCTGAATCAATTCTATTAGGAATCTTTATTATATAAAAATTGATATGTGTTTAATATTACAAAATTTTAAAATGACATTATTCATTATGTTTGTTTTTGATTTTTTTGAAAACTCTTTTCAAAAAATTTTACTTTCTTATTTTTCGTATTTTTACTGATTTTTAAATATTTTAAGTAATTTTTAATTTTTAGACACAACTCAACATAAATATATTTAAAAGTTTAATTTTCCTGAAAAAATCTTTAAAAAATTCACTAATAAATACCAAAAATACAAAATAAACTACGAAAATTCAATATATATTTTTTAATTATATTTTTGTGTATTTATTATTTTTTTGAAATATTTTTACAAATATTTTACTTTTAGATATATCTAAATAAGGTGCATCTAAAAAAATAAAAAAAAAATTGCTTAAAATTTAAAAAATATTCACTAAAAATTAAAAAATACGAAAAACAAAAAACTCAATTTTTAGAAAATTGAAATCAAACATACTGATTATTTTTTTCTTAATCTCTCTTTCTTCTTCGCTTCTTTCTCTTACCAAGTTTAGCAACTATGGCTACTTACTTAGGCTTGTTTTGGATACATAAAAAATAAGCAATTTATTAATTTATTGACTTATTTGAAATATATCACCTCTCTTTTCTCTCAAGCGTTTTTTCAGAATAAGTAAAAATTTAAAATAAATCATACCAAGAACAAACCTTAGTTGTTATCGTGGATAGAAAAAAAAGAGAGAAAAAAAAAGAATATAATTTTAAGTCTTTCACAATATTTGAGATGCTATGTGGAAATCATATGTTAATTTTTAATCCATTTTCATAAGGAATCTTTAATGAAAGTATCATATTGATACAAATTAATACTTCAAAGTGACAAAATGTAACATTTTTAATTGATGTGTGAATAAACTGAGATACTGAAAAATAGTTTAAGAGGGTAATGTGTAATTTATCTTTTTTTTTTTTTTGTAAGAAACTTTTTAATTTATGATTAGATCAAGAGTACACCTTTTTTTTTTTTTTTTTGGTATTACTATAGACAGCCCAATTTAATTTTTGGGCATAAAAGGAAAAAAGAGAAACTTGAAGGTGAAAAACAATTTAGATAAGATATTGGACATGTCCTTATAAAAAATAAAATGAAAGGCTGTTGTACCTTAAACCCAAACCCCATACGGCGCACTTTATCACTCTCTCACTCTCTCATCTATCACTATCTATCACTTTCTCTCTCTCTCTGTAGGCAGAACAAAATTGCTAGAGAAGAGAACAGACCCATCCCAGTTACCCAATATAGAAAATTGAGACCACACACAAATAACAACACAGAGATAAAAAGATAGTAGATACACATCTCTATGTGTCTTTGTGTGTATATATATATTGATGAGAGAGAAAAGACAGACCCATTTACATGTATGAGAGAGAGAGAGAAAGTGAAGCAGCTTTGCTTTTAATGCTCCCCCATTTCATCTCTACCGATTCCTTTTTTTTTTATTTAAAATTTTTATTTATTATCTTTCTGAAAATCGTACCCTTTTGCATCTCTCTCTAAACTCGCTTTCTCTCTCTAGCTATGCAGCAGCAACAGCGAGCAGCAGAAGGGTGATGGTGTGCAGGTGCAGAGATGGCCGCATTGCTGTTGATGATGATGATGGCTCAGGAGAGAGAGCAATGCTAAAAACACCACCGACGAAGTTAAACCCGCCATTTTCATGACTTTTTCTGGGTCGGAGCTGTGCGCCGATTCGTCTCCTGCTAAGCGACGAGTGAAGCCGGGTGTCGGCGGAGATGCTGTGTCGAGGCGTCGCTGGCCGCCTCCGCCTCTGTTGAGTGGTTCTTCTGGTGGTGGCCGTGACCCATCTCCGCCACTTCCTGATCTGGGTTCTGTATGTAGTACATTTTTTTTGCTTGCAATTTGTTCTTTACTGCCTGTACTTTAGTGGGTTGTTTCGATTTTTTCTTCTGATGATGCACAAAAGTCTCTCTCTCGCCTTTCTCTCTCTCTAGTTTAATGGGCATTTATTGATTCTTATCTAATGCTTGTACGCATTCTCTCAAAATATGGATTTATATATATTTCTCTGTGTTTCTATTCTCCTGTTATCTGTCTCCTAGTGGGGTGGGTATCTTTGTTATGGAGTAGTTTAGATGAAGTCATCAATGGGGTTAGGTAAACCTTTTGTGGATTCTTCTCGCGCTCTCTCTCTCACACACATACACACACACAGCACACACACAGCACACACACATATCAATGGGGCAATTATGCTTCTCTTTTCAGGCTCCCTCATTTTTTTATTTGGATCCCATGTAAGTGTTTTGTATGGGTATTTTGCAAATGTGATTTGATGTGTTTTTTTTTTTTTTTTCATTGTATGGTGTTAAGCATTTTCTGGAACCAAATGAAGTTTGAACCTCATTGGATTTTACGTGAAAAGCATATGGTTACATAGGACATTGGTTCTCTTGTGGATTTTATTAGTGTCTTCAATGGGTGAAGTATGAGTTATTGTAAGTGTACTTGCTTTGTTGAAATTGCCACATTTGGAAGAGTGTTTATGACTCAATGGGATTGTAATTGTTTATTGAATCGCCACATATTGAAGAGTGTTTGAAAGATCAAGGGGGGCTTCTATCAATTGAAATTGAAGTTTGATTCTTTGTTTCATCAAACTAATGAGTAGAAAGACAGGTTGCAAATCATTTTGAGGGGGTTCCATTCTATGGCCTTAGGAGTGGGATCTCTACCGGGACTGAGATGAGTTAAGCAACGATTCAAGCTGAAATAGCTGTTAAGCAATTCAGATTCTTGCTTACGGGGTCTATCTTAGAGATGGTTTTCACAAGGGAATCAGAATCCTTCGATGGCTTGTGGTATTTGATGAAGGTATTTCATGTAATTTTTCATTTTCAATTTGGATCAATCAATGTAGTTAAACCTTGGATGTTGCTAACTTTGTTAAAATCTAGATACTTGAAATGCAGGGGAGAGAGGCTCAGGCATTCCCATGATGAGTGCTTATGTTCTTTGGTATGCATCCGATGAGGCCAACTCCAACGGCCCTGTGTATTAAGCAGCCACCTACTCCGCAGTAGGACAGATGCCAGTGGGTCCAAATGGGGAGCGCAGCTTATCTCTGCCCAAGAACTGCAATAGCCCTTCTGATGCAAAGAGATCCCTCCACGGGTGGGCCAAGTTGCTACTTTTGGGGGGCCACACCTTCAAACAGGTTCAAGGACAATTCTAGGGTCCTTCGGCTAGTATCTCAAGCAGCTAAGCTAGCTGAAGGGTCTCACTGGAATTGAAGGGTCTGGAATTTTGAGCTCCATTATCGCTAGCAGTGGAGTTCCTGATAGAAACCCATCTGCAAAGTGCTGCCAAGTAGTAAGCAGAAGTCCTGAACTCATAATCTCCGAGCCAGAATCTTTGACTCCGAGACCCAGGTTAGTTAACTTGGATACAATTTATTGTTCTTGCTGTTTGTTAGGCTCGCCCTTTTATGCTTTGAAATATGGAAGAGTATTCATTTGCAATTTAATTGTTATCTATTTGTTGACAGTCAACATGGATCAATATCTTCCAGTCGCCAGATGACTGATATTTGCTTATGGGTATTGCTTCCAACAGTTTTTGATGATGTTCACCCAACAAGGTTTGCTTCCCTGCTTGTTTCCAAATTCTGAGTAATGAAGGCATTTCCGCTAATGCAATTGATTATTAATAAATTTTTATGCCACCTTTCGTGCTCATGAGTTGTCATGCAAGTGAATTTTGACTAGTGAGGAGAACGTGAGCAAGATAGCTAGCTTGGCCAAGTTCTTCCTGGTACAGTTGTTTAGAAATTTTTAGTTCTCTGTATGGTCTCGGGAGAAATTTAGGTTTGTTTAGTCTCCGAATTACAACAGCTTCAGTATTGGCCTTTTAGCTTATCTCCTCATCTGCTTAGAGAGAAAATGATGGTTTTGGTTGTATGAAGATGTTTCCTGATGTAGCTGATGCTTTTAAATTGCTTTTGATTTTTGGTTAGAAGTTTTGCCTTTTTGAAGATTGGCCTTCAATATTAGTTTTTAGGAAGAAGTGATTCATTTTTGCCAGAGAACCCATTGAGATTTTCTTTTGTGTAAGGAAATATTAAGTTACAAAACCATATGACTTGGTAGATACTAATAAAAAGATTGATCTGTGGAGGTGAGGCTAGAGGTAAATTGTATCCTCATGAAACATCATATTATATATGTTGGCTCTGTTCCACGCTGGGACACTTGGCTTATTATTTCCATGAATATATAAGGTGCCATCCCCTCTTCAAAATTTTAGGTTCTTCATGGAAGCCGCTTGCCATTGGATTGGTGCCTACTTATCTTCTAATCCCTCTACTGTTTCAACTTTCTTCTTGCCTGGGTGTTCTCCAGCTATCCTATTGCCGGATTGGTGTTTCCCAAAAGGCCTCACTCCAACTCATCTCATTTCCCATCTTTTACATTTCATAAAATGGAAAAATTACTTTCACAATACACCTCAACTCCTAAAAATAGATAAACCAAGTGAATAAATGTGAGACCAACAACATGCTAACTTATGATAGATATAAAATAAAGATCCTAAACACTCATTATCAGCATTCGCCTTTGTCCAAAAGGTCTTCTTGTGGAAAATAGAGGCACTTTTGTTTTAGGGCTTCCAAAGTGGATATGCCTACCAATGCTCATAATTAAGCTGCATTGCTTTTAGTCGTTAAAGGATATTGTCGAAGTGTTATTCCCATTATTTTAGGAAGTTTCTTGAGGGGTGGATTGTGTATATGCCTTTTCTGGCATCATGTGCACAAAGCGGAAAATGCCCTCCATGGCTGCTTTTTCCTTTGAATCTTTTTCTCTTTTTGTTAGGTGCATTTCCCATAAATCCTTGAATAACATTGTTAGAAATTCATTGAGATATGTGCCTAAATGCACCCTTTTTATGAAATCATCATACTGACTTTGTTGTGTAACTAACCTTCGTCGCAATCCACATACGGGCTATAAATTTGTGTGGTAAGTATGTCTCATGAATTATATGACATGTTGTTTTTTTTTTCAATTTAGAGGGCTGAAACCTATGTTATGGAATGGGTCACCAAATCAAGCTATGTCTCATTGGGACATGCAAACTATTTAGGTGAAGACATTTCTAGGAAATTTTTCAAGAAATTCAATATTTCCTCTTGTCCAAGGGCAAGACCTCTTGCTAAAATATAGTTGCTGTAGATAGATTTTATTTTGCTAATTTTCGACACACTATCCTTTCATTTTCCATACTTGTGGTAGATGAAGTGAGGGCTGTGTGTCTTCCTTATATATATATATATGTATAACTCATTATTCTATTAAAACTTCCATAGATTTCTATAAAATGAGAATCTTGATTAGTAGCATAAATATCGCCGAATTTTACTTTCTTGAGTTTTGTGTATGATATCTTGTTTGGAGGGTTTTGAAAATGGAAAAA